>VANL01000162.1:0-56935 GCA_006352455.1 Brachionus sp. 'Tiscar'
AAACTTAATATTTTTATGTCTTACGAATTAAACTTATTAAAAAAGCCTGTGCGTCTAAACTTTTGTGCAGTACTGTATATGTAAACTTTATGCTGACTACAGCAAACTAATCTCCACAAAACTTAATTCGCTTGACCTTAAACTTGTCCAAGAAGATATTGACAATATAGTAAACTGGACTGACACTTGGCATATAAAGTTTAATCAAAAGAAATGCAAAATTACGCGATTTGTATTCAAAAACACTAACCATGAAAATAGATGCTTTAGAAATGCATGTGTTAGAACAGTCATTTGTCGAAAGAGATATAGGTATCATGATAAATAATAAGCTCAAATAGACTGAGTAGATAGACAAGTCCTTGCTAAACTCAAAAATGACTTCAAATTCTGGACAACTGATAACTTTAGAATACTTTACACTGGGTTTGTAAAACCGCATCTTGAATACTGTAAAGCAGCTTGGAATGCTTTGCAAAAGAAAGACATTAAAAGGTTGGAAAAATTTCAGCATATAGCTACCAAGCTAGTGCATGGTCTCAGAAATCTAAATTATCTTTCAAGATTAGCAAAAATTGGTATCCCTAGGCTTGAAAGTAGAAGAAAAAGAGATTATGCAATCCAGCTTTTCAAAATTGTCAGCAAACTTTTCAAAATTGTTCCTCTACATGCCTTCATAGATTCAAGCCAAGCTCCAAAAACAAATCTCGCATCGATGAATCTACGTAAAAAATCAAGACTCAGAAAGCAATTCTGCTTGTCAAAGCCAAGAGAAAATTTCTTCACAAACAGAGTAGCATCCTAATGGAACGAGCTACCGGACACTGTCATTTTCGCAATTTCAACAAATGCATTCAAAGATAAGCTTGACAATTTAATATCCCAGCAATCTACTATGGTCTAATGATACTACTATGGTCGAAAAACATTTTCATATTCAATTACCTGTGCTTATTTTATGAAAAAATTAAAATACTGAATTTTCAAATCAAATTTTTTATAAATTATTTATTTTGGAAAATATGACACATATAAGAACAAAAAAAAAAAGTTCAAATTAAAATATATTTTTAAATGATATTTTTTTTATTTAAGTTAATTTTAGGATATAATATTAGATTGTTTAATATAGCTGAAAATAATGATTTATAATAAAAATTTTGAAAAATTTTAATTGAACTATTAAAAACATTTTGGTAAACATTACATACTTGTATTTTCATCGTCAATTAATAAAGTATATTTAACATTATAAAAGGTTAATTATTCAAAAATGCATGTCTGACTCTTGAATTCAAATCGGAAACCAATAAATTGCTGTCAAACCTCCCCTGTCCTTTCTTTTCACTAAGCTTGATCCAAAAATAAACTAATTTTAAGAAATTATTTAAAAAGTCTTAGTCAACATCATCCAAAAATTTAAAGGATTCAAATGGACGAAATCAATTGCTATTAAACTCAAAAACCGGATGGGGTTTGGACGCTTTTTGTTACATTTTTTCTTTGTTTTTAGTTAAATAAATTTTAATCATAATTGAAATTTTTTTTTAATCAAAATTCTAAAACTAAAAAATATTAAAATTATTATATTTTTGTGGCAAAATCTGCTTATTTTAATGGAATAAAAGCTAACAAGAAAGATTACACAAAGGGTAAAAAAAAAAACCCTCCGATTCTTCAGTGTTAAATAAGACTCTTAATCTGGTCTGATTGTTTTTTTATTGTTTTACAATGTGGCACCCAAAGAATCAATCTTCAGACCTTCGAGAGCAATTCTCAAGAATATAAAATTTTTCCACTCACAACAAGTATTCACAAGCCATTAAAAATACATGATAAAGCAAAAATCAATTTATTAAATATTTAAAACCAGGGTATGATCACGAATTAATTGTCCAAAGAAATAAGTGACTTTGCCTAGAAATTTTTTTTTTGTTGCCTTTGAGGTTTAGATCTAATAAATAATAATAAATTATAATATACTAATTTGATTTTATCCTCACTGATTTTGTTTCAACAAAAATCTTAATATTTAATTAAATTTTTTTTAACTTTTTTTTTCTAAAATAAACAATTAATAAATTTTTAAATAATTTTATTAAATTCAAAAGCAAAAATTCAAATTTTTTTTCAAATGAACTAAAACAAAAAATTAAATAATAAATTTTTGAGATTAATTAAATCATTTAACAATCGGATTATATAGATAGGTAAAAATTTTTATTCTGTTAGCTCACTTCCTTCTTCACACAATCTATTTATAATCAAACGAACATTTCTCATGCAATCTTGACATGTTTCCACACTTTCAGTGTGACTATAGCAAGTGGTTACATTTTCATTAAAATTTCCTGGCAGACTTTTGATATGGCGAAATTTTTCGCATGCTCCGCTAACTTTCTTTTTAAAAGTGTCCAAAAGAGTCTCTAAATGCTTGACTCTGGCAATAAGAACTGAATTGAGCGTTTCTACATTTACCTCTTTTATTTTTAGCTCATTAGAAAGAATAGTAGAGTTAATTGTGTGCTTTAAATGATCGACACATCTCTTAATCACATCATCGAATTGATAGCGTTGAGCAATTAGCAAAATTTCTAATGTGCCTACTTAAAAAAAAGTAAATATTTGAAAATAATAAATCTAGAAAGAAAAAGAACCTCGTTGTGTCATTAAAAATTGTCTACATCGTCTGGTCAACTCGTTCATTTGGTATTCATCAGCAAATTGAAGCATTTTTTCCACATTAGAAGAATTAATTGCCTTATTTGGCGGATAAATAACTTGTAAGAGCTCTTGAATATCATCAAATGTTTTATCTAATTCAAAAATTTAGTTTATATATAAGATTTAATTTAGAATATTTGAACCTGGTAGATTAACTTCAGATGATTCTTTTTCTTTAAAATTTGATTTAAACATAGTTTCAAAAACTGGAGACCAAATGCTCAACATGGCTCTGTTACAGTAAAGCTTTCGGTTCTCAACTATGAGGAAAACATCGCACATGGTCGTCGGTTTTGAGAAGTCTACCAGTTCCATACTTTCAAACAAAATTTATTTATATTTATTATTCTTAAAATATTAGAATTGATTCTTTTGCATTTAGTTTAAAGCTATCTAAGCTTTAATTTTAGATGATTATAAATTATGATAAATGTTTATCTAGTTAGAATTAATTTAGGGTTGTTGAAATCAGGCCAGCCTGTCTAGGGTTAAATTATCAGATCAGTTTATTCTTTTTTTTTTACTGAAAATAGCCCTTATGTGAAATTAATATTAATATTCCTAGTATTTTTTCTTTCAATAAAGTTAGTTAAAAAAATTTTTATTATTTAGATAAATTTTTATCGAAAAATAATCATACCTCAGTTTGTTTTCGGACAAATAACTTGAACGTGCTGTACTCATTTTGTTACTTAGTTGTTTCTTCTTAATTCAGTTAGTGTATTTAAAGCTTTAAATTTACGCAGATGTGGAAACCTAAATAAAGCATTTTTATACATTATTAAATAAGTAATGAAGTTCTCCATACACCCGAAGTAAAATTACATTTTTAAAGAAATTTCATGCTTATTTTTTAATATGGTATAGTTCACATTTTTTTCTTTTAAACAGAAAATTCTCTTATTTTATTCATGCTAGCATTCATCATATTTCTATTTTTCAATTTGAGCTTCCAAAAAAAAAAATTTTCAAGATTTTTACTTTCAGCATAATCATCAATAAGATTTTTAATTTAAACCTTTTTAAATAAATCATTTTTAATAATTCAAAAAAAAATTTTTTTCTAATTTTCCAATATTTATTTTACATTTAGCAAAGTAAAATTCCCTGATAAATAATATCACATTTAAATCAAAATTTGAAATAATAAATGTAAATCTACAATATGCACAAACCAAAAAAACATGATTTTTCAAAATCCTGTATTAATATTCCCCTAGAAACAGCGGTGCACTCGTGCTTCAACGAATGAGCCCGATTTCTAAATTTCATTCGTTATATACTTATTTTTTAATTCAATTGGAATTGCTTTATTATTATAATCCTCTACTATTTCAAGCTTTAAGCTGATTCTTAATTTTTTTACCTATTTTTTTTTTTAATGTTCAATCTTTGGGCTTTGGCCCCTTCAGAATTTTGTCTATTAAAAATAAAGAATAAAAAATAAAATCAAATTATACAAGCAAATTAAATAAAAATAAATTTGAGAAAAAATTAATAATCGTTTATTTTTTTTAAATTTTTAGGTAACCAGATTTTTTTAACACTTGAGGAACATTATAAGTCACTTTGACTTTTTTAAAATTTAAAGCCTATTGAATAATGAGAAATAAGTGTTTTTTCCATTCTTAGAAGCTTTGCTAAATTGGCTTTTGTTAAATTTTAAAAACATATGACTATTAACTTTATTCTTCTATTTAATGACACTTAATATATCTTTTTCCTTGAACTGTTAACTAACTTGACTTTAAAAAGATTTTAAAATGACTTTTTTTTCTGACTTTTGCACAAGTCTGTGTATAACTAGGTATTGTGAATTTGAAGAACAAAAAGAACATAAATTCTTCCTTTGTTGATAAATCAAAATTTACTAAAATAAAATATGTCTAGTACCATGTATTTGAATTACTTTATATATATATTATTTTTTTTTAGATTAAATTAAATTAAATGATTAAATGAATAGGAAAAAAAACAGTTTTTAAAACGAATCTTTTATAATGGTGTTTAAGGTTGTTTTACATCTCATGTGTGTTTTGATTCCCTTTTTTTGTCTTGAGCATCTTGTGGCATATTAGACACTTGTTTTAATTTTCACTACTTCAACTCATAGTTAAATTACAGAGTTCTAGTTTGTCAAAGTCATCTCTTAAAACTTGTATGCATCTTTGCACCATTCTGTCGTTGTAGATCTTTGTTGCTATTTTTGTTTTAAAATGGAATAAAAACTAACTAGTAGTAGTAGTAAATACTGCGACCCTAACTGTTTTTTCAACCATTTGTCCAAGTTAATCTTGAAGTTATTAATTGATTCAGAATTGACGATGTACTGAGGAAGACTATTCCAAACATTATCTATTCGGTTTGTTAAGAAATAATATCGTTGCATACAATTCTTCACATTTTCTCTAACAATACATTTGTTATGTCCTCTTAAATTGTAAGACTGATTTCGAGAAAAATTAATACCATTTTCAAAATTGATAGTTTCATATCTGTTAATAATTTCAAACAGTTGGATCAAGTCGCATTAACTAAAGACTAATTAAAATTTTATTTGTCTTAATTCATTAAAAAAATTTAAAAAAAATTGATAATAAAAAATGAATCTTCTTTGATAAATATTTATTTTATTAAAATCTCATTTAAAAATAATTATTTGTTTTGAAAATATTACATTGAATAACTTTATTTACAAACATTTAGACTTACACTTAAAAAAAAACAAACTAATACACAATTATAAATAATGGACATTTGATTTATAATAAAAAAAAAAGAAATGCTTATATACAAATCTATTAGGAGCAATAAAAAATATTAGGAACCACCGGTTTTGGATCGCTATTTCAAAGGGCTTTCAATTTTAAAAATTTAAAAATTCTTTCGAACATAAAAAAAATTTAGCCCATTGACTATATCAATTTGTTCGGATTAAAAAAATAACTAAACATTAATTCTCACAACTAGAGAATACTTAAGTACAATTAATTATAATAATAATACTTATAATAAATAAAAGTAAATTTTTAAATAGAAAAAAAAGTTATTATGAATTTATTTGGCCAAATGTTTGACCGGCACTCCTTGCCTCACTGCTTTCATGCATCTTGTCCAAATTTTGCGCTGGTTGATTGGCAAAATTTAAACCAGACGAATCAAAGCTAATCGAGGGATAAGCGGCTAGCTTAGCACTCAGCTCTGTACTAACCACTTTGCTCTTATCACCAGAATTGTCAAATGACAAGGCATTTTTGTTCTTGTTGTGCACTTTCATGTGTCTAGTTATCATGTCTTTACGACAAGCTGCATATGTGCACTTTGGATGTGGACAAGAATAGGGCTTTTCACCGGTGTGTGTTCTCAAATGAGTATTCAAATGATCGCTGCGACTAAATTCTTGTCCGCAGCGATTACATCTATATGGTCGGACGCCGGAGTGCAGTCTAGAGTGACGAATAAGCATATCGCTGCGGGCAAATCTCTTCTGACAACTAGGACACACGTGCGGCTTGGCTTGTTTGTCGCCATTTGTCTGATTTCGGCTAGTGTTCAAGAACTGACCGTTAACACTGCGCCACATGCTTTCCTCTGGCTTGAATTGAAACGAAAAAGGCTCATGTTTATTGTTTGTGTCATTTTCAAGTTTGCTCTCAGTAATAACAATCTCGGGCGGTCGCGGATTAAATCTAGCGCTTTCATTGCAGGGACTTGGCCTCGGAATTGTGTTCATAAAGTGAACAGCAGCCGCGGCAGCTGCTGCCACTGGTATCGAACAAGTCGATAATGACTTGCTATTGTATAAATTTTGATCGGCAAATGAGCTTAAAATAGGCGAAAAACCCGAATTAATTTGTGCTGCTTGCATGCCGCTTTGAAGAGACGGTATGGAGGAACATGACGATGAGTAGTTCGGTGATGAACTTGACCTTGACATTGGTTTACCAGCTGACAAAAAATGACCATTTGTTTTTTGTTGACTAAATTCTTCATTTGTTTTTAGATTAAGTTTGTGCAAGTCTTTGTAAAAGTCGTATTGATGTTCGTTTTGATTGTTGTTCGGCTTGCCAATGGCAGCAGCGATAACGGCTGCTACGACAGCGTCATGCAATGTTTGACCTGATGGAGCAGGCGATGAAGAGACAGATGGTGGTGTTGAATTGAAGGACTTCTCATTGTTGATTGATAGACGTTTTTCGGGCGGAGAAATTCGCCCGCTGGAGCTTGTAAACGGATTGGGTTTGTAATTGGGACTTGTGTTTGGTGGCTCTTTGGCCGAAATGGTCAAAGGACTAATTAGACTGCTGATCGAGTCGAATCTAGTATTTTCTAGCTTAACTGAGCTATTGGTTAAATTAGAGACGGGCTGTTCGTCAGTGTTGTCGATGGTTTGGTCGCGGACGAGCTTACCGCGCCGCTTGGATGCTTTGTTCAGGCCGTCGGTCACTGTGAACGACGATACAATGGGTCCGGCTTGGCCACCCTTGAATTCGTCTAGTTTGGAGGTCGAGGCCCACAAATGATTGCTGGTCAGACCGCTATTGGAGCTGGCATTCGACTCAAAGCTGTTGCTGAATCGAGTGCCCACGTGGCAAAGACTCTGCTTGCCGTGCGGCTCGCTGTCAGCTAGAGAGGTGCTCTCAAAGCTGGTCAGATTAAGACTGGTGTTTTGGGTGCCGGGTTCGTCACAGTTTGTGCTGCAGTCCGTTGATACATTGCTGCTATTGCTGTTGTAGCGTGAAGCTTGGCCCTTTTTCCACTTGAAGCCGGCCCGAGCCGACGGCGACTTGAGATAGTTTTCGTTCGCGTCCGTCTTGTTTTGATTTATGGGCGGCGAGGGCGTCTGCAGCGATGTCGAGTACGACTCGGACATGGACCACGATTTGGTCGAGTCGAACGAGGACTTGCCTGCACTCCAAAATCCACTGTCCTTGGACTCTTGACGGTCCATTGAGTTAAAAAACGAACTGTCCATGCTGTATGCACGTTCGGACTGCTTTGAACTTGGTGACAAAAATTTTGTCCGATTTGTCGAATCTCTGCCCGGATTCAGACATACTTGCACGTTCATGTGCGGAAAATTTGTCTTAATCAAACTGAGCACCGAGTTCATCTCGCTCAAGTCGCTCGGTTGAAAAAAACAAACAGGCTTTTCGCTAACCGAATTAGTAGATGACGATGACGATTCGTCTATGCTCTCGAGTTTAGGCGCCGTGCTCTCGTCTATTCCGTTTTGCACGACTAGCATTGGAGGCGATGGCGAGCACGACTTTTCTGTCTTTGTCTTCCGTATGCCTAGTTGATTTGTTTTTTGATCCATATGGTTTGTTTTTTTTTTTTTCTTTTAAGTTCAAATATTCGCTTTTCACTCGGATTTAAAAATAAATAATTTTTTTTTTTACAGAAATTCTATATCATTCTGCTTTTTCTAAATAAGCCAAAAGAATAAGGAAATAAAGCTTTTTGTTATTTGGCACGAAAATTAGTTGTTTTTTTTTTTTTTTTTGAAAGAAAAAAAAAAGAGAAATTTAATAATTTTTATTGAAATTTCCTCCTCTAAATTTTGTTTCTCATTCTTTTTCTCACTCCATGTGTCTATGATTTGTTCTGTCACAATTTTTTTTCTTTAATTTTCTTCAAATAAAAAATATTTTTCCAATATTTAATAAATTAAGATAATTTTTAATTTGTTCATTCTAACATTTCATAGGTATATTTGAGCTTAAAGCGTCACACACACAAACGCACATATTTAACAAATTAAGAAACCTCGTCAAAGAAACAGATTGATTTTTCCCGTTGGTAAATAATCACACTGATTTAATTACGTCAATAAGCACAACTGCTACTTCTTTATACCTTTCAATTTTTCTTATTGACTATTAGGTTCTAACAAATAAGCACTTGAATAAAACGACCACTTCACTGATGCTAATTTTTCCTGACAACTAATCCAATTTGAGTTTTAGAGAAAATTCAATCCAATCTCAAGAATTACTAGTGTCTAATTTTGCACACGGAACGGAACCTCAAATCTGCTTATCGGCTAAAACCCCATATTTGCGTTTCCCACTAATTTTTTTTCTATTACGTAATCACAGACAATTCAGTTCATTAATCAAACAAAATTATACCAATCTAAATCACTAGATCACCGGTGCAACAACACCGGAAGCAAAAGACAATTATTTTTATATAATTAATCTAATTTTTTAGTTCAATCAACCTAATTAGACTCTAAAATTAAAACAAATAAAAATTTCAAAAATTAATGCTTTTTTTCTAAAGAAGAAATACATAAATAAGCTAAGCGATTTTAAATTTTAATAAGTAAACTTTTAAATTTAAAAATTGAAGCGAATAGCTTAAATAAAACAAATAAAAAAGAGTAAAAAATTGCTCGGTGATCAAGAGATAAATATTTAAATTAATTTAACTATTTTATTGTAATGAAATTAAATAGATGAAGTCTTAATCACTCTCTTGAGATATGATCACTAGTCTGTTCATTAACCATGAAATTATACAAAAGAAATTTATTTTAATTTAGCTTTTTTTTTTGTTGATAATTAAACTCATTGACAATTTTTATTCTGTTTTAAGCCAGAAATAAATATAATGAAATTAACTAGCTTTGAAAAAAAAATCAATCAGTTTCTCAGAATAAAATAATAGATCACATTAAGTTCACAAACTTAAATTTTAAAATCTAAATCTTATATGTTTTCCTTTCGTAAAATAAAAAAAAAATTAAATTTTAAAAAATCTGATAAAATCTATCTGAATAAAAGTAGTGATATTTTTTCTTTAATTTTAGTCTAGAAAAAAAAAAAAAAATAATTCAATTAAATAATCTTGTCATTTGAAAATAATCAAAGTTAAATTATTCAAAATATTCGCCTAATAGAACTAAAGGTCTAGGAAAAATTGCTAAAAATTCTAGCTCAATATTTAATCTAGGCAAAGTAGAATGAACTAAATGCCGACATTGAATGATTTGAATATTTTTTGCTTCATTTAGATAAAACGATTTGATTATCTAGCATAAAGAATAAGAAATTTTATCTAATCTTAAAGAGCTGCAATATCGTTTGGAACAAAATTCTATTTACAAATGACGTTTCTATTTTAAAATTTACTATTTACAGGTAAATTTTGCGCAAAATGACTAATTGCTGTACGCTTTGGTTACCCAAAAGTATCTTAAAAATCAAGAGCTACCTTAAAAAAATCAAGTCAGCTATTGTCGAAACTGAACAACGCCATTAAAGCGGGCCTCCTACGATTAGACATAATGCGAATCCTTGATTAAATTAAAGCGAAAACTAATACTTCTAGCTGTTAGATAATAATGTAAATTAATTCTTGAAATCGAAAAGTTTTATCAAATAAAAATTATGTACTAGTTGCAGCTAGTAGAAATTTTTATTTTTAATAATACCAAAATTATAAATTATAATCTAGCTGTTTTTTTTTTTAATTTTGGTGCTAGACTCCTACGTAGCACTTTTGCCTTGAAACACACATACCCACGCACAAGTTCTATGCTTTTTACACAATCAAGAAAATTCATAACATTAATGCTTTTCCATGAAATTGTTGATTTTCTCTACATTGACGTCAAATATTGTTTGTCGTCGAATTAAAATAAAAAAATATATATATTCATTTTCATTTCTGCTTTTCCTCTATTATGCTTCCACTAAATTAAAACTAACTCAGTGTTTAAACTCAATTAGCTAAAGAGAATTGTTGATTTTTCCTGAGACATTTACTATTTATGAAAATCATTGTAAACAGCACGAGCTGATTTTAAATGCGATTCTAATTTCTATGGTTATTTGGTCTTTTTTTTTCTTCCAACAAAAAAAAATAAAAAATAATTCAAACTACTCCAAAGTATTGAATTTTAAGCCGTTTATTTGAAAAAATGTTATTAAATAATAAAATGATATAATTTGGTATTAGTTTTTGTTTTATGGATTTATGTCAACACAATTGGTAGACAACAAAATGTGTTTTTGAACCCTCTGAAAACAATACTCATAAAAACTTGTTCAGTTAGTTGACTAAAAATTTGTCGTGTTTTTTAGGCGATTTGACTAAAGGAATATTAAGATGCAAGCATAATTTTTTTTAATTATCAAAATTTTAAAAATAAATATTTAAATGCTAAACTCAAAACTTTGATTTGACTTTATCAAAAAGCACATTCTAAGTACTTTCCACATAAAGACAAATATCATTATTTCTTTTGAAATAACTGTTTATTACTAATAGTGAGCGATTATGAAGAAAATAAAATATAGAAAATTAATTCTATTAAATTAACTCCTACTCGCTTATTAAAATATTCATTCAAACAAAAAAAAATATTATAATTTGGAGACATTATTGAAAGATAAATATGTTTAATTGCTAAATTAATAATTTATTTTTAGACTAATGTTGTTTTCTAAGACTAAGCATTTTTTGTCAATATTTGTTAAAAAATGACATGATTAATTTAAATATTTTGCACTATGCTTTACATTATTTTTCTCAGAACATGTAGCCAAAAGAATTTAAAAATTTTAATTAAATATTTTGGTTAATTTCGATCCTTGTGTCTAATTTTAAGCACGCTTAGAATTCATCTACAATAATCAAAATAAACTAACTATTGAATTTTGAAAAATAAGACATATTTAAAAAATATTCAATAAATTATTTTGAAAAAAAAATGTAATTCAATTTCAATTTTATCAAGTTCCTTTAGTTAACAAAAATTAGAATGAAATGACATCAGGAAATAAGCTTTTACGGAAAGCTATAGCATGATAAATTATTTATTTTATTTTAAAATACAAAATTAAAAATTTATAATTTAAATAATTAAATAAATGACAAAAAAAAAGAAGCTTTTTGAAAACCTTGAATTGTGTATTAGCTGAAATAAGATATATGTTCAAAAAGACTATATTTGAAAATTAATTTAGATTTCAATACGAAAAGCCATTTATAAATTATTTATTTTCATTTATCGATTAAAAAACCTTGACAATCTTGTGATTGATTATTTTAAAATTTTTTAAATAAACAGATAATACTCAAAAAAATTTAATTGATTTAGAAATTATAACCATTTTGTCAGCAAAATGCAGTGGGCTAGCAGATTAAATGCTATTTAAAAAATTATAATGACTAATAAACGCATAAAATGAGATTAAATTGGATATTAAGCGTGCTTTGAAGTCTTTGAAATTGACGCTCTAGAGATAATGCTAGAAACGCTTTTAATTTAACTAATATCTTGTTTCATTTAAACTGGATATAATTTAATTTATTTTCAACACCGGTCCGACAATTAAAAATGTCATATTTCCTTTTTAAAAGAGAATTTTAGTAGCTAATTTATTTTAAAAGATAAAAACAAAAAACATTAAATCTAAATTCTAATGTATCCTAAAATCATTTCTTCTGACATGTTGGAGTATTAATCGTACTCCGATTTTAAGTTAAATTACACGTTAAGGAAAAAATCGATTTTTTTTTTAGTATACTATGCATGCACTAGGTAGTCTTAAAATTAAAATATGTGTTTAGAATCTAAATTTGTCGAATGGTTTCAATTTCGAGCTTAAATGAAAAAAAATATCTTATTATATAAATTGAAAAAAGACAATTTAAAATATTCATATTCTTTAATTAACAATGTGCTTCAACATCATATATAAGAAAAAATAACATTCAATCAAAATTTGTGAAGAAAATTATTATATTTTTTTTACTTTTTCTAATTTATTTTTATTTATAAACATTAAAAATTAATGAAAACAAAATAAGTAAAAAAAAAAAAATTGACAGACTGAAATAATTTTTTCTCTTTAAGACTATTAAAATGTAACAAAACTAAAAATATGAAAAAAAAATTCTAATTTTAATATGAAACGAAATAATATAAGTGTTTTAAATTAGCGCCACATTACCCACTTGATGTAAATAAAAATAAATAAAAAAATTTAAGCTGAATAGTAAAATGAATTTAAGAAGCGAAGAATTGGTCACCATTTTCAAAAGAGTCGAAGAAAATGAGAAAAAGCAACGCAATATGAAGCCTTTTTTGAGGCCTGGTTCCAAAGCATACCTGGAGCATGATCTCAAAATTCAAATGTTTCATCAAAGCCATGGTATGAAACCAAATAAAATAGAGCTTAAACAAACATTTACTTCTATCAAAAAACACTCTAGTTTCAAAGAGTTTAATCAATTGGAAAAGATAGTTTTAAATCAAATGTATGTAAACAAGGTACATGAAGGAAAATACCTCGAAGGCAAGATAATTTACAAGCCTTTTGCAGTAACAGCCATACAAACTTTGATAGAAGATGAAAATGGTGACATAGAAACATTATCTATTTATAATTTGATCAAAGATTATGGTGAAAATTTGGAAAATTTACTGCCTCACGGTTTTTTGGTCAAAATTAAAGAGCCTTTTTTGAAAACTTCGATTAATAGTGATAATAATTTGGCAATAAGAGTAGATTCGCCTTCTGATTTAGAAATAATTATCAGCATTCCGAAATCTGTTGATCAAAACTTGACTCTTTTATGTGAAAAATACAACAATGAGGGCAATCGTTACTTTTTAAATAGAGAATATCACTTGGCAGTGCATTCGTACACTAGAGCTTTGAAATTTCAACAGTGTGCTAAATTTTTTTCCAACAGATCTATGGCATATTTAAAATTAGAGTGGTACCAAAATGCATTAATCGATGCTGAAAAATCTGTCCAACTAGAGCCTAGTGAGAAAGCTTATTTTAGAATGGCCACAGCTTGGTATAGTATGCGCCAATTTGACAAAAGTAAAGAGCAATTTAAAAATTGTCTGCAAACAAATTCTTTAAATAAAGAAGCTAAAATTGGCTTAGACAAATGCTTGAAAAGAATTGAAGAAACAAAAGGTGTTTATGATTTTAAATATTTTATTGATCAAAGTGGTCCAGGAAATTTTCGAGTTGATGGCGCTGATTTTTTATCAGACAAAATTGAGATCACCAATATTAGCAAAAAAGGCCGTGGATTTGTCGCTAAAGTGGATATTCCCAATGGCACTCTTTTAGTTGCTTCAAAAGCTCTCTCAATAAGCTTTGATTCTGAATTCAAATACAAGTATAATCTAATTTCGTTTAACTTGCTTACTCGTTCAATGAACAAAAATTCACAGTGTCAAAACTTGATGGATTTAATATACAAAATGAGATTTGATCCACATCTTCGCAAACAAGTTTACTCGCTTTATGCGGGTAAAAATTATGTCCAGGACCAAGTGCCACCAAATGAGATAATTGACACTGAACGCATAGAAGCTATTTATTCATATAACTCTTTCAAAGCTGATGATTTGAGAATGCTGGGCGAAGACTTTGACAATAGTGGTTTATGGCATGTGCCGTCTTATTTCAATCATTCATGTCTACCCAATACATACAGGCTACATTTTTCGGATTTTATGTTTATATTTACAAATAAAGATATTAAGCAAGGAGAGGAACTTACTCTCGCCTATTTTCCACTTCAATCTTTTGAGGAAAGAGAGAAAAAGGCCGATTATTATGGCTTCAAATGTTATTGTCCCATTTGTCAAGAAGATAGAAATGATTTGGTAAATGTGAAAAAACGAGGTCAGATGCTAAAAAATTTGGACACAAAAAAAAAGACTATGGACATAAAAAAGTGGTCAAATTTAATTGAGAATTTGAAAAAAACCTACCAAAAAAGGAACAGATATAAATATGATTTAATGATGCCTTTAGGTTATTTAGCTCGTTGTTTTCAGTTTGAACTAAAATACTCACAGGCCAAGGATTATTTTATACAAGTTTTTAATTTGTCTAAAGAGTTGGGAGATTTTACAGTGGCAATTAAATTAGCTGTTGAAATAAGTCGACTCTTGTTTTTGTCTCAAGATGCAGAAGAAATTGCTAAATGGCAAAAAACAACTAGTGATTTAATACAATTAGATCCTGTTTTAATTGAGCATATCAGTAAATCTAATCATTTGTTGCAAAATAATCTAGTATAAAATAATTGTTATTTCTCTTTCTAATTTACCGATAATTTAATGAATTAAATCTATTTAAAAATAAATAAAATGATTGTTAATTTTAAAAATTTTATTAGAAAAAAATTAATATATAATTGATATATTGTAATTTGATAGATAAAATATAATTTAGCTACATATCAAATTTTATTGACTGACTTGAATTATTTTTTCTTTAAATATTTTAGTCTTAGGCTAAAAACAGCCCACTTGCTTAAAAATTTTGAAAAAAAAAAGATATCTTTAAATATAAATATTTTTTTAAAAAATATCAATTTTATGAATTTAATTACTATATTACAAATCCGTTAATAAAACCTTGATGGCTGGATTTGAAAAAAAATCTTTGAAAAATTTTAAATAGAAAAATTTGGAAAAAAAAATAATTGAGTATTAGAAAAATCACTTATTTTTAGAAAAAAAAAATTTCCTTCACGATACCCAGCACCAGTATTAAAGTAATTTTTTGAATTGTTCTAGAATTTAAAAGACTCAATTCTATATAAGGGTTATTTATGATTTTGATTAACTCAAAATTATTAAAATCACTAAAACAATAAAAAGCCTTACAAGCTTTAAACAAAAAATATTAGTAGGAGTTTTTTATTTATTTAAATGAATTCCTTATAGGCAATTCGAAAAAATAATTTTTAAATTTAAATATAATAAATAAGACAATGTTTAAGCTTTATTACTGCAAATTAAGTCAATAAATAAAATTTAATATTTTCATAAATCATATCATTAATCTCTCAAAATAAATAATGTTTAATTATAAACTGAAATATTAGTATAATGACTCCATCTCTTAAAGCCTTTATGTATAAAACATTGTTTATCACAATTTACGTATGGTTAGGGAATAGTTACTTAATAAAAAAATGATTAATGCATTAAATATAATCAAAACAATTTAATTAGACAAATTTTCAACCTTCTTTCTACTTGTCACATGTCGGGGGTATTAAAAGTTCTTAAGATTTTAAAATTTGATCAACTTAATCCTTTTTTCAAAACTATCGTTTAGTGAGACGATAAAATTTAATTCATTAGCATTTAGTATTTTTGAATGCATTAAACAAGAAATACCTATCTGTCCATCAAAGTCAAATAACTCTTTTGAAACAGATATTCAACTTCTTATTGACCATTTAAAATTAGATTTTCCTTTACCTTTAAGTAAAATAAGTGAGCATAAAAAAGAATTAAAGGTGCATTTTTTCATCAGTGATGGCATTTTTGACTCTAACAAAATGTGTCTAGAAAACTTAAGATTTAAAGATTATTGTTTATTTTCAAATAAATTGATAAGGCCTAAATGAATTTCATTGAGGTCCACTAAGTTCAATACTTCCTCTTCATTTTCTTATAATTGTAATATTTATTTTTCTAATTTTTATTTTTACTTCTCCTAAAGGAGGTTAATTATATTAAATTTTTTAAAAAATACACACAAAAAAAACTTTATTGTTATTGAATTCAATCAAAGTTCATAATATTGATAAAAATTATAAATAGATGAACTTCAAAAAAATGGTTTGATTATTTTTCAAATTTTAAAGAGAAAAAAACACCTTTTTTTTTTTGAAGAAAAAATTAAGGATTGTTTTTTTTTCTAAACCAAAAGCTCTCTTCAAAGCTTTCTAAATTTATTTTTGAGAAATAAATTGATTTTTCCAACAAATTATTTACCACGTAGATTAAAATAAAAAAAAGATAAAAATTAAGGCGTTTAAAAATATACCCAAAGAATGATCTATCTGATTGTTATTTTTTGAATGAATAAAATTGAAGAATTAATTCTTAGAAGAAAAAAATAATTCCTTAAATTAAATTAAAGAAAAGAGGAATAAAATTTCTTAAAAATCTCTTTTTATTTTTTATTTAATTAAAATATTGAATTAAAAAAATCCTATTCATTACGTGTAGTCCATCTCCACCAAGCAGCCTTGAGTCTATCATTTAAAGCACCAAATGAGTCGAGAGCAGGTCTTACATCTAAAAGAGTAAATTCGCCGTTGGCTTTGACCGGTCCACCATCATAATAGTCGATTATATAGCGGACTTCTTTTCCACATCGGTCCACAATCCAGTCATGGCGATCAAACGGTAGCTCATAGCCCATCCAATGGCGTATTCTAGCTCTTGGCGAGTATTCGCTAGCCTTACCACCAAACTTTTTTAGCTTAGGTGATTGACACTCACCGTAATGCAACGCTTCCCATTTCAATACTTCTTGCCAAGCTTTTTCATTATTAGCATTGTGTATATTGATTATATGACTCATATCCTGTTGTTTGATGGCGTCCTCTTCCCATCGCCAGCCTTTTCTCAGCATAGCGTTCCAAAACATTTGCTCGGATGGATACTGCCATTTTTCGTTTTCGGTTCCGGCTTTGGGAATAGTCGATGTTATTCGGGATGTTGAGAGCGAAAATGGTTGACCTGGCGAAGGCTGCTGATTCGGTGGTGGCATCATATTTTTGGGATCAATGTCATCATGCTTTATAGGACAAGCATCAGACTGCTGTTTGTCTGCCTTGGCCTGATGCATCGGGCATTCAGAGGGTATCTCTGCGCCTGATTGCTTCAATTTATCGTGATCAGACGGCTTTTTATCATGCTGAATCGGACACTCTGATTTAGCTGAAGATGCATTAGCCGGCTTATTCGCGCTATTACCCATCTTTTACCTTTTTTTAATTCAAATCAAATAGATTATTCTAAACAATAAAAAAAAATTCGATTTAGGTTTTTTAGGACCTTAACCATTTAAACACACATTTTTTAATTAATAAAAAAATTTATTTTTCATTTGAATAAAATGAGATTTTTATGAAAAAAAAAATCGAATTTAAAACTATTGTTTAGCTCTAAAAAATGATGGAAAAAAAAAAAAATAGAAAAAATTTAAAATTTATTTTCTGACTAGTGTGCGGAATTAATCTATTTTAGAGGTTGATTCAATCGGTTCCCATTGATCATCATCATTGAAATTCATTAAATCCTCTTTTTTTTCGGCTGAATCCCATCCACCATCATCCCAATTGTTCCAGTCGTCTTTTTTTTTAGTTTCTTTTTTCACCACTTGGCTTGATTTTTTGGTCGAATTGTTACTCTCCCAGCCGGAGTCTTCCCAATTGTTCCATTCATTATTGGCATTGTTGTAGCTAGTGTAGTTATTGCTAGGCTGAGATTGGCTTGTTTCGCCGCCCATGCTGTCATACCCGCTTCGTCCGAACACATTAAAGTTGCTCAGTGAGCTAACCAAGCCACCACCCTCGCCACTTTGATTCCAATAGGTGTTTATGTTCGTCCAAGCCTTTGAGCTCACATCGGTCATTTTGGACGTAACCGAATTGAGCAAACTTCCTTCCTTAACCTTTTCATTCATGTTTTTGGTCAGTTCAGATGCCTGATTAGCCGCTGTAGAGCTCAATTTGACCACATTATCTTTGGCAACTGAAGCCCATTTTCCTGCATTTAATGTAAAGCTAGATAAACTCTAAAAAAAATTTAAAATAAATTAAAACATTAAAAAAATAATTATTTTTTATTTTTATTTTAAAAAAAGTCTTATTACTGATGTCAATGAGCTGAATATATCCGGTTCACTTTGAGGTTGTTCGACTGTATTGCCAAATCCTGTATATTTGCCGCCCTGACTTGGTGGTAAACCTCTGAGAAAAATTTAGTCAAAACAAAAAAAAACACTATTATCTACTTTACTCTGGTCTGGATGAATTTTCAGCTTGTTTTCTTGAAAAAAAATTCGCAGTTTGGCTTTTAAGATGCTCGGAAGAGAAGCCCGATTGGTATGAATTGGTTGGCTGTTCGTATGAATTTGAAAGGGACGAGGACGAACGGTTATAGTTTAGTGATGCAGACGAGGAATTTTCACGTATAGTTGAATTATTTGCTGCACTGCTTGCCGCTTCGGACCATGGCTTGCCCTGAGCTTCGGTGGAAATTTTGTCCCGGTACAGCGCGGCACATCTGCTATTGTATTTTTGTTGAATGCTCATATTTGGTTTGTAATCGGGCTGCGACTCGAAGAACAGCTTGGCGTTTTTGTTGCCGCCAACTTTCATTTTTTCCAGCTCTGTGTCTTTCCATTTGTCTAAAGTAAGCGAGCGAACAAAACTCAAATGTACGCCCAGACTACGGTGCTTGCCCGAGCACTCAAGACAAATAAATATGCCATAAGTGACACTTACCCATTGTGGATTATGTGCATTGCATTCAAAACAGTATTTATTTTCATCTCTGAGCTGCAAATCTTTTAAAACTCGTCTGGTCCGCGGCGAAGACATTCCAATTTACCTACTTGTTTAAATGAGTTGGCTGTGTTTTGGTTTTATACTGTATATTTGGTGAAATATTGAGTTAGCATAAAAGAATTAAATTAAAATTTTTTTTTTATCATAAATTCATTAGTAATGAACGAATGCAGTTATGTTCATTCTATTTTATTTTGCAAAAAAGAGATCACTTTTAATCATAAATTTGAATATTTTTTTTATATTTCATTTTTTTCTCTTTGGTTATATAATTTAGATTTTGAAAAAATTAGCTCAGATTTTGTCAAGTAAATTATTTTTAGATCTTTTAACTATTTACTAATTCTGGTTTTCCTATTTTTATAAAAAAATTTTTTCCTAGTTTCCTTATTTCACAAAATATAGTCAATTAATTAAAATTATAATCTAATTTTAAAATAAAATTCACTCATTAAAATTTTATTTTGAATTCATAATTATTTTAAACTAGTTTTAAATTCAAAATGTACTTTAAAGCTTTCTACTTTCCTCAACTCAATATTTGAGTTTTTTTATATCTTGAAATTTATAGCGGAAACATTTTTTTCAAGTAAGTATTCAATTGTAAAGTCTCTGATTTGGACTTTAGGGATTTAAGCCAAGAAATAAATAAAACAATTTAATTTTATTTAAAAGTTTATTTAATGGAATCCGAAGTTATAAAAAATAGTTAGTGGTTTATATATCACTTAGTTGTTAGAGTGCGCTGCCTGTAGTTAAGAATAAACTATTCTTAAATGAGAACTTAAAATGAAGAGTGAGAGATGACAAAAGTCAGGTCTTAACGTCCCTCCCCCTTTCCATAGGAAGGACTTATGCGGCGCTGACGATTAAACACCAAAAGAAAACTTGAAAAAAACAAAAATTTTAGAACAATAAAAAAAAACGATTGACTAACCACCAAACACTCTATGCTCTGTAATGTAAATGTAGTGCTCGAGTGTTGTGCGGCACTCTGGACAATTAAAATTTTCTTTTTGTACCCATACAAACATGCATCGCTCACAAAACAAATGGCCACTAGCACAGATTTCACTCTTTTAAACAGCTCCATACAGACTAAGCACTTAACTTGAGTAAAGTCATGAATCTTATCTCTTGGTGGTCGGGGAAGATTAGCAAGAGGCATAAGGTTTTGTGTATCTTGCGGGCGAACTTGTAAGGTATCCAGGCGCGAGGAGGCTTTTTAACTTAATTTATTTTTCTGTAAATTTTTTCAAGCTTTTTAAACAAAAATATCAAGCGGAAGAATTTTTAAATCAGATGCGATACATAATAAAAAGATATTTTAGTATTTCAACCCTTTTGTAAAAGAAAAATAAAAATTGTTTTTTTTATTTTACTCATTTTGTTTATTTAAAGTTTCATTAAGTTAAAATTTCAAAAAAATTATGAAGAATAATTAAAACTGTTTTAAATTTTTCAAATTTAGAAAAAAATTCCATACAAATTTTTTTAATTATTTTACAGCTCTTTTAGATATGTACAAAATTATTAATTTTCAAAAGAAAAATTTGCTACGTATGAAAAAATTTAAATCAACAATCAGTGCTGGGAATTAAACTTTTAGTTGTAGTTGTAAATATTGAAGTAAACATCACACATCTGTAAACATTAAATTTAAAAATACAGTGAAAATAAATTAAAAATTTGACTAATTCATATTCTTCTAAGATTGCCTTAGTAATTCTTAATAAAGTATATAAGTTCATTTTAGTAACTAAATTGTCACTGTTTATAATATAAATCAAACTTGCATAAATTGATTTAATTCCATATCTCTGCTATTGAAAGAATTTTATAAAATTTTTATCAGTTTGTTTATTATGAAAAAAAAACTGTTTGCTACAAATCAGCGATTCACAAAGAGCTCTGAATTTTTTTATTAGCAATTAGTATTCATTTATTTTTAAACTATCAGAATTAAAATTTATTGAAAAAAGCTAAAATTAAAAAAATACTACTACTTATCGAATAAAAGACTAAATATTTACTATAGTTGTTGTTTGTGCAAAACTCTAAAATCAAAATAGACTTAAATTTGCAATTATTTAAATTTCAAAATAAACTTGTAAAAAGAATAAATTTATTCAAAAGAAAAAAAAATTCAAAATAATTTAAAAAACATGCCTTTTAGATTTAAAAAATAAAATAATTTAATTTTTTTTAAGATTAATAGGTTTACTAAAATGGCATCTAAATTAGACGAAGAAATTCCATCCGATTCCGAGCTAAGCTCAAGGTAACTTGAAATAAATCAGAAAAACTCAATCGAAAAAAAGATTAATAATGCTATTCTTAGAGAGCCTGATTCGGACATTGAAATGAGCGATGAAGACGAAGAGACTGTTCAGCAAAAAAAGATTCGTTTGGCAAAAAATTTGATTCATAAGCTAGAAAAACGTAAAATTTCTGTCAATTAACAAATATTTAATTAATGCTGTTCTTTAGAAAAAGAAAGTCAAGCTTTGGAAAAAGACCAAACAGCTTATGTAGTCCGAAAACTTGAAGAAGATCTTGTAATTTTAAATTTTATTTAAATTTAAAAATTTTATTTATTTTTTTTAATTAATAAAAGGCAGCAAAAACAGGAAAATTAAAAAAAGAAATCGCTGACAAATACTCGGCAGGCTTAATTGAAAAACAATTTAAAGGCCACAGACTTTCTGTAACCTGTGTTGCCATATCACCAGATAAAAAATACATTTTTTCCGCTTCTAAAGACGGAACAATAATAAAATGTAATTTAGAAAAAAAAAAATTATTTTTATTTTATTTTTGATTAATTTTTCTTTAAAGGGAATTGGGAAAGCGGAATGAAAATGAACACTTTAAAAAAAAGACTACCTCAAGAAGACAAATCAGTTAACAAGGGCCATAGCAAAGAAGTTCTGGCCATAGCAATAAGTGATGATGGCAAATTTTTGGCATCAGGCGGTCATGATAAATCCATCAAAATATGGAATCCGGACACTTTAGATTTTATTTACTCATTCGAAGGACACCGAGATACAGTTTCGGTAACTAGTACCAAAAATAAAATTTTTTTCTCAAACAAAATTTCTTTTTTTTAGGGCTTAGTTTTTAAGAATAATTCTCATCAATTGTACAGTTGTTCTTTCGATAGAAGTGTTAAAATATGGAATGTAGATCAACTTATTTATGTAGAGACATTGTAAAATTAAAAAAAATTAAAAAAAAAAATTTAAAAAAAAATTTTTTAAGATTCGGACACCAGGACAAAGTTTTGGGCATTGATTCTTTGAATAAAGAAAGATGTGTGACATGTGGCGCCAGAGATCGATCACTTCGACTTTGGAAAATAGTCGAAGAGTCCCAATTGTTGTTCAATGGCACTCATTTGTAAATATCCATAATTTCAAAATTTAAATAGATTAAATTAATGCTTAAATTAAAGTGATTCGATTGATTGTGTTTCGTTAATAAATGAAGAATTTTTTCTCAGTGGATCTAATGATAGCTCTCTATCGATTTGGAACATAAACAAAAAAAAGCCCATTTTAGTGCATAAAAATGCTCACAAAAATAGTTCAATAGAAGAAAGTAAAAATTCATTATTTGGTAACTGCTTCCAAGCTACAAATTGGATATCGTCTGTGAGGGCCTATCATAATAGTGATTTATTGGCGAGTGGTTCTGATGATGGATTTATTAGACTATGGGCATATTCAAATTCAAAAAATAGTTTAAATGAAATATTTAAAATTCCAGTGGTAAGTTAAGTTTAAGAAATAAAAAAATAGATTGAGAGTGCATTTTTTTTTTAATTTTAAAGAACGGATTTGTGAATGATTTGAAATTTTCCGAAGATGGAAGCTATTTGGTAGCTGGAATTGGTCAAGAGCACAAATTAGGGAGATGGACTATCAACAAAAGCGCTAAAAATTCAGTTTTAATTATAAAATTGATTTCGGATGATTCGAAAAAATAATTTTAACTTTTAATAAAAAATAAATTAAACAAAAATTTTTTATTTTTCTAATTAAACATTAAAAAGATTAAGATAAATTTTCTAGAGACAAAAAATTTATTCTAAAAATTAAAATTTTTTGTGGATTAGAAAAAGATACATTCCTCACAGATGTGAGATAATTTGAAGACTTTGATATTTGATGCCAATATGAATGTATTAACAGAAATTAATTCTAAAAATTAATTTAGCCTGTGAATTTCAAAATGAATTGAACAAAAATTCTTCAATTTTCAAAATAAATATTTATCAAATGATATAAATTGTCTATTTTTTAAAAAAAATTCAAAAAATTATCAAAAATATTTTAAAAAAATTTATTTGTTTTGCATAACTTAATAATCTTAAATATTAAATTAATTATTAAATTATTTTTAAAAATTTTGATTCATTTTCGAAAGTGACTATTCACTTTGAAAATAAATATAATGAAAAATAAATGTTTTTTTTATTCTATAAAATTAAATATAAACCATAATATTAAAGCAGGTTTTAAAAAGTCTTTCAAAAAACTAATAAAATTTATTGCATAAAGACTTTAACTTTTTCATAAAATTTTAATGCAATAATTTTTTAGTTAATTTGGATTCAAAAACTGTTTTGTATAATTTTATAAATCACCATATTTTTTTTTTACTCTTTTTTTTTTGAAAAAAAATATTCTCTTAAAAAAGGATTTTTTCTATCTATCATAAAAAAAAAGAGGCCTAGAACACCCGGTATTCCCAGGCGGTCACCCATCCAAGTACTAACCGGGCTCGACGTTGCTTAACTTCGGTGATCGGACGAGAACCGGTGCATTCAACGTGATATGGTCCTAGGCATTTTAGTTTTAGTTTCTAAATTAATTTAAAATAAAAAAATTGATAAAAGAAAGATGTCTATTTTTAAAAAAAAATTCAAAAATGTATTTATTTATGATAAAAGAAAAAAAGTTAATTCATATAGTTTATTCTATTTAAAAATTCATTATGTATATATAGCGGCATTAATTTTGAAAAAATTAAATTAATAAATTTAAAACTTTATTAAAGAAGTATGTACCATTTAATATTTACAACAACTCTCAACTACTTCAGTGAAGAATGCATTGATGGATCTTTGTTCTTATTATAAGAACTTTGATCGTATCGAAGCAGAGAAGTAGTTTTTTTTTAAGTAAAATTATAAAATGAAAATCATTGTTACACTTAATAACATAATATATGTCATAACTAAATAGTCAAACTATTTATTATGGCTAAATAATTTACGTTTAATACGTAAAATATATAGAATTTTTTTTATTTTAATAAAACTATTGTTTCAATTATAAATTAAGCTTAATATTTAAAATAAAAATCATTTCAGTAAGATTCAAATTTTTTTTAGGAAAAAAAAAAAACTTAAGAAAAATATTGATTAATCAAAATTTTATTTTCTTCTACAGTTACTATTTAACTATGGCACTTTAAATTACATAGTACATTACTTTTTAACTAAATTGAGTGGCAAATTGATAAGTCATATTTCTTGCATTGTTTCAACATTTTGCTTTAAATTTTCACTGCATCTATTTGGGCAATATTAATTGCATTAGTTTTAATTCTACTAATTTTAGCTTGTTTGGACAATACTTAAGCTTCTTCTTCGACTTCTTTATCATCGAATGTAACCTTTCTTTTGGGTATCCTTCTCATCGCTTGAGTCTCAGGCTCATGTACCGAATCAAATTCAGACTCTAACTCTAACAATATTTTCTGTTCTATATTTTGACCCGTATAAACCTTACCGCTATTTTCTAAAACTTCGTCAATTTCGGCATAAAACGAGTTTTTGTGGACTCTAATTGAATCACATTTGTTTAACAATTTATAATTATCAAAATTTATTCAAAACTTACAAATAAATATGCATTAAATGTTGTTTCTTTAGCTTTAGTATTCAAATTTAACTTTTTAATAAAAGATTTAAAAAAATAATTTTTTGGTTAATTTGGATTCAAAAATTGTTTTGTATAATTTTATAAATCACCATATTTTTTTTTGACTCTTTTTTTTTGAAAAAATAAAAAACCAAGAGGCCTAGAACACCCGGTATTCCCAGGCGGTCACCCATCCAAGTACTAACCGGGCTCGACGTTGCTTAACTTCGGTGATCGGACGAGAACCGGTGCATTCAACGTGATATGGTCCTAGGCATTTTAATTTTAGTTTCTAAATTAATTTAAAATAAAAAAATTGATAAAAGAAAGATGTCTATTTTAAAAAAATTAAAAAATTATCAAAAGTTTTTTAAAACATTTTATTTGTTTTGCATAACTTAATAATCTAAAAAAAATTCGATCATTAAATATGGTTTGTGCAAAATTCAGAAAAAAAATTAGTTTCTAAAAGTCAAGTAAATAACTTTTTTATTTTAGAAATTATTTTTAAAAATCTTGATTCATTTTCGAAAGTGACTATTCACTTTGAAAATAAATATAATGAAAAATAAATGTTTTTTTTATTCTATAAAATTAAATATAAACCATAATATTAAAGCAGGTTTTAAAAAGTCTTTCAAAAACTAATAAAATTTATTGCATAAAGACTTTTTTTAAATTTTTCATAAAATTTAAATGCAATAATTTTTTAGTTAATTTGGATTCAAAAACTGTTTTGTATAATTTTATAAATCACCATATTTTTTTTTGACTCTTTTTTTTTTGAAAAAAAATATTCTCTTAAAAAAGGATTTTTTCTATCTATAATAATAAAGAAATTTGTAAACACTAACAGAAATACTTAGATCAATTAAAAGAAAAAAAAGAGGCCTAGAACACCCGGTATTCCCAGGCGGTCACCCATCCAAGTACTAACCGGGCTCGACGTTGCTTAACTTCGGTGATCGGACGAGAACCGGTGTATTCAACGTGATATGGTCCTAGGCATTTTAGTTTTAGTTTCTAATTAAATATAAAAACAAAAAATTGACAAAAGAAAGATGTCTATTTAAAAAAAATTAAATATTTACTTATTTATTATTAAATAAAAAGTTAATTCATATTATTTATTCTATTTAACAATTCATTATGTATAAATAACGGCATTTATATTGAAAAAAATCAAATTAATAAATTTAAAACTTTATTAAAGAAGTATGTACCATTTAATATTTAAATTTATTTACAACTACTTCCGTGAAGAATGCATTGATTGTTCTTTGTTCTTATTATAAGAACTTTGATCGTATCGAAGCAGAGAAGTAGTTTTCAAAATAAAATTATAAAAGAAAAAATTTTTTTTTTCAACTTTTCACTCATTTCTAATAGATTAACAAATAATTCTTAAATTTTTTTTCTAATTTTTTTTATTTTCTTTTACATATTTTTTAAAGTTCAGAGTAATTGCACAGAATAAATTTATGTAGTTTTCAGAAAAAATTAAAAAATATAAATATTTTTTACTCATTTTAATAGATTAACAAATAATTCTTATACTTGTTTTATTTTAGACCCTTTTTTGATTTATTGATCATATTAATTTTTTTTTTCTAATCTTTTGATTTAAATTATGAATAAAACATTTAAATGATATTTTTTGTTTTTATTTCTTTTAAACTTAATCTAATTTTTTGTAGAACGCATTGATAGATAATTTTATTTATTTATAAGATCATACATTCTGTCAAAGTAGAGAAGTTTTAATAATAAGAATTAAAAATATTATATTTATCACTTTGTTTTTCTTCAAAGACAAAGTTCAATTATTACTAAAAATTTTCAAAAAAATTCTGTCACATACTAAACATATATTAAAAAATGAATAAAGAATTTTTTTTTCTTTAAATTATTGACTGGTACAGCCCGAAAAAGCTCACGAATTCACTGCCAGCTGACGGCCCATCTAGTGGTATACCGGGAGGGAAACACAGGTTAGTGAAACAACTCACATGAATCAATCAAAGAGAGCACTTTTTGATGAAAACAGTAGTAGACAATTGGAATAGACTGCCGACTGACATAATTTCAACAGACTCTACGAATAGTTTTAAAAATTATTATCATTATTATTATTAAATTTTTTAAAATAAAAATATACTTGTCACATTATATCATCTGATTTTTAAGTAATGTTAGTAAAAAATAATTAAATTAAATTTTTATATGCGAAATTCTAGAGGTAAAGATAAATGTTTGAAATTTGAAAATATTTATTCTAAAATACAGATTAAAATTAAATCTTTCAATATTTTTAGCATTTCTAGAGGCTTCCATTTCCAAATTTGACCAACAATCTCTGACAATCGAAATATTAGTAGTCTTTCTAGTTTGACTTAGAAAAAGCATTTAGATTTTTCCTATCTTTTAAAATAAATATTTCTAGATTTTACATATTTATCTTTCCCTATTTCGCAAAAATTTTTTTTCAAAAGGTTTATTTAGAAAGGTTTATTTTTTCTCTAATTTTTTTTGATCATCTAGTTAGTTTAGATGATATTGAAAAAAAATAGATTAAAAAATAGATTTAAATCATAAAATAGTTGACATTTTTTTTTTTAAATTAAAGTTTAACATTTAAACAGTATTTAAACAGAAATTTTAAGTTTTAACCAACTTAAATTAGGAATGAAAAAAATAATTTTTAAACAAATAAATCTGTTTTTTTTGCTCAATTTTTTAATTGTTTTAGGCTCTGATGAATTTGAAACTGAATTTGTTCAAATGCGAGATGGAAAAAAGCTGGCAGTTGATTATTTTAGGCCTTCAAATAGCGAAAAATTGCCTTGTATTTTAGAAATGACTCCATATGGCCGAAGTTCTGATTTTACGTTTAGGAATGAGGGTGAATTTTGGTTTAAAAATGGCTACATTTTTGTAATTGCAGATACGCGTGGTACTGGCGACTCGCAAGGTGATTTTGAATTTTTTTCAAGTGATGGCCAAGATGGCTACGATTTGATTGAATGGATCACAAGGCAGCCTTGGTCAAATGGCAAAGTAGCTATGAGAGGATCATCATACTCTGGAACAAATCAGTGGTTTGTTGCTGCTAAAAAACCAAAAAATCTCTACTGCATAAATCCAAGTGCTACATTAGGAAGACCAATGGAGCATCCACCATACAATAAGGCTTTTTCTTTAAGCTGGGCTCTTGAATGGATCGGCAAAAATGCAAACTTACCTAACAGGACAATGAAATGGATAAATCCTGATCCATCTCAATGGCTCAAACATCGGCCTTTATACACTCTCGATAAATTTGCAACAGGCAGAGTTCTGCCTTTGTACAGAAAATTTCTTCAACATCCTACTTTTGATTCTTACTGGCATATGATATTTTTAAAAGCAGAAAACTATTCTCAAATTGACATTCCAACATTGTCGTTCACTGGTTGGTTTGATGGCACTATGTACGGAACTATAATGCATTTTAGGGACATAAATGAATACAGTCCTAGAAAAAATGAACATTTTTTAATTCTAGGACCTTATGCGCATGAAAACGCTCCTGATGGTGGATTAGATTACAGAACTGGGCTACCAATAAAGCAACTGGGAGATTTAACCATTGAAGACAATGCATTTTTACCAGGTTTAAACATGACAAAAGAATTCTATGATTGGTGTCTTAAAGATGAAGCTAAACCAAATTGGAAACCATCAAAAGTTTACATAACAGGCCTCAATGAATGGCGAGAAGGTTCTCTGTTTTTAAATGATAATTTTGAAGATAAATACTTTTATCTAACAAGCAAAAATGGAGCTAATGGCATAAAAGGTGATGGTGAGCTAAGATTAAATGCTCCTACATTTGGAAGTGATAGTTACGAATATAATCCAGAAGAACCTGTTAGGAGTGATTTATCAAAAAATGTTGTCTATCCAGTTGAGATGAACTTTTATTTGAATAGAACTGATTTTCTTGTTTATACAAGTAAATTAGTTAAAAAACCATTTACAATATTTGGAGAGGTAAAATTAGAGTTGACTTTTTCAACTAATGTCAAAGATACAGATTTTGTTGCATTTTTGATGGACGTTGATGAAAAAGAACGTTCAATTAAACTTGGCTCAATGGGATCATTTCAATTGAGAACAAGATATAGAAATGGTTTTGATAGAGAAGAACTGATGAAACCGAATAAAATTTATAATTTAACAATAAATATGCATGAAATGGGACACACTTTTTTGCTAGGACACAGACTTCGGCTAGCAATAACAAGTAGTTTTTATCCGATTGTAGACGCCAATCTTAATACAGGAAATCCGATTGCATTTGATATGGGTCCATCAATCAAAAGCATACAAAATATTTTCTACGGTTCACCTTCAAACGGCTTGGCATCTCGACTTCATTTCAAAAGCAATGATTTGAACCAAAATTGTTTTTAGAAACAGCTTTTTTTTTCTAAATATCTTAGCTTTTGTTAAAATTTTTATTTTTATGTTTAAGAGAAAACTTTATCAGATACAGTAGAAACTTTTATTTTTTATTTATTTGGAGGTATTTTCCTGAACTTCAATGAATTTAGGAACAATTTTTATTTTGTTTTAAAGTGGTTTTGTGAAATTTAGTAGAAAAATTAAAAAGTATTAATTACTTTTTTTCTGGACGCTAAAAATTGCTTCTGTTAATGAAACATAGTGCAACATTCATAGTTGCATCAACTGTCAAAGTCTGTTACTCAAATACATTACAATTTTATTCTGCTAATCTTGCAGAGTTTTAAAGGAATGTTATCAATCATGCAACTTTGAGTGATGCACTATGTTGCATTAACAGAAGCAATTTTTAGCGTCCAGAAAAAAATTTATTAATACTTTTTACTTTTAATTCTGTTCTATTGTACTAAATTTCACAAAACCGTTTAAGGTTAAATTTTTAAATTTTTTTTTTTATTTTTCTACATATTATGGATCCAAGATAAAAATAAAAAAAAATAAATATGCGTTAAGAATAAGTTAATAAACTATTGATTATTATTTTCATTTATTTTTTGTATGTTTATTGGTGATAATTTCGATGAATCCATTTAGTAAGAAGAATTTAAATTAGTTTAAAAAAAACAAAAAATTTTAAATAAGACATAAATAAAATGTAAATACTTAGATCAATTAAAAGAAAAAAAAGAGGCCTAGTACACCCGGTATTCCCAGGCGGTCACCCATCCAAGTACTAACCGGGCTCGACGTTGCTTAACTTCGGTGATCGGACGAGAACCGGTGTATTCAACGTGATATGGTCCTAGGCATTTTAGTTTTAGTTTCTAATTAAATATAAAAACAAAAAATTGACAAAAGAAAGATGTCTATTTTTAAAAAAAAATTCAAAAATGTATTTATTTATGATAAAAGAAAAAAAGTTAATTCATATAGTTTATTCTATTTAAAAATTCATTATGTATATATAGCGGCATTAATTTTGAAAAAATTAAATTAATAAATTTAAAACTTTATTAAAGAAGTATGTACCATTTAATATTTACAACAACTCTCAACTACTTCAGTGAAGAATGCATTGATGGATCTTTGTTCTTATTATAAGAACTTTGATCGTATCGAAGCAGAGAAGTAGTTTTTTTTAAGTAAAATTATAAAAGAAAAATTTTTTTTTTTCAACTTTTCACTCATTTCTAATAGATTAACAAATAATTCTTAAATTTTATTTCTATTTTTTTTTTTTGTTTCTTCCAAGATTTATTTAGTTTTATTTAGATGATGATCATTTTATAAAAAACTATTTTTTTTTCTAAATCTATTCATTAATCAAAAAAAAAATTTTAATTTATCAAAAAAGAAAGATATAAAAGACCATTTATTATTATGTAATTCTAGATGAAATCTTTTTATTTAATTAATTAGAAAGGAGCAAAATTTCAATGCAAATAGAATATTTTCTTTGATTATTTTTATTATTTAAGATCAATTAAACTTTAAAATTATAAATATTATCTAAAAATAATTGAAATTTTATTCATAGCTTTTTTCTCTCAATTTTTTACGAATGCATTTTTTAAATTGTTTCATAAATGTTGGCTGATCATCCCTAAAGACAAAACTATCACCTTGTTGCCCAGAGCCAAGCAATTCTAATTCATGACTTTTAGAATAATCATAGTGTCGTCTTTTTTTGGACTAAATTTAAAAAAATAATAAATAAAAATAACTATTAATATAAAATTACGGTGTTACCTTGAATCCTCTATTAAGCCGACCCTTTAGAACAGCAATAAACTCTCTGTAGCTCAACTGACCGTCACTATTTTCGTCAAAAACATTGAAAATTACTTCGACTATTTTCGGATCTAATTTAAATCCAGACGATACTTTAACAGCTCGCTGAAACTCGTCCTCAGATATGGCTTTGTTTGCGTATGTATGAAATTTAAGTGCCAGTTGAAAATCTTTTAAATTAAGCATAAATTGACTAAATTGGTAGAACTTTTCAAAAGATATGTCCTTGATAGGAAATTGATTAAAAAAATATTGAGAAAAAATAAAACTTGCATACCCTTGAAAATGCGTCCATTTTTGATTGAAGTTTACTAATTAAAGAGACCCGTTTTTCATGGCTGAAATCAGTGTATCTTAAAAGTATTTCTGCAAATTCTATACATGTTATTTTGTTCATTCCTTTTGAGAATTCATTGAATTCGATCTCCAAAACTTCTGTTTGTAAATCTTGCATAAACCTTCAATTTTTAAAATTCAATCATAGAATATTTTTAAAAAACAAATTTATACTTTTTAAAATTTTCAAATTTTAAAACTCTATCGCCCTTGTGTCCAAAAAAGTGAACCAACAAACTTGTCTGAATGGTGTGAGGGGCCTCTTTCTTTGAAATTAAGAAATAAATAAAATTTTTTAACAAAATAAAATTAGTCTAATTAAAACATTTAAGAAAAAAAACATTTAGACACAAAATTTCAAGGATTTTGAGTGAAAAATTACAGCTTTTAATTGAACTTAAGAAATTTGAATTTTTTTAAAATTCAATTAAGTTTTAAATAAATTTTTTTTTTTTATCAAATTACTTTTAATATCCAAAAAGTAAACAAAATTTAAATTTTACTCGACTTAGATAAAAATTTTTAAAATTTACTTACAACCAGTGACTCGAGCATTTTTTGCTTAGCTAAATTATTTTCCGTCAATTTTAGTTCATTCAACTTTTCTGTATTAGAGTTATTTTTGGGTTCACCATTTCTCTGGAATATTTTTTGTATCTATCAAATGTTAATTTAAAAATAAAAGTTATTTTAAGTTAATCAAGAATAGGAGCATTTGATTAAAGTGATAGAATTTTTTTTTTTTAATCAAAAAAGTAAACATCTGTTTCAAACAAAAATGTGAACATTTAGGGTGAAATTTTTGCTAGAACATAAAAAGCTAAATAGGGCTAGCTAAATTAACAGCTACACTTAAAAAATACCATGTTATGTTTAGATTCATTATTGATTATTTTTTCCAACTAAAAAATAAAAATTTCAAATTTTAGAATGGAACAAAAATTTTTTTTTTTTCTTCAAAATTTAGTCAAATAACTCACCACTAAAAATTCAGTTTTGTCTACACGCCGATTGCCATCTTTAATTTAAATATTTAATTTTTTTTTTCCATTAACTTATAAATTTAATTTACCTGTATCGAACATATTAAACGCAATCTCAAAATCAGAGCTAGGCTCTTGATTAAATTTTTAAAATAAAAATAAAAAATTTTTCAAGTTTAATTTACTAGAAATGACACAAAGAAGAAACAAATACTCCGAGTAACTGATTACACCCTTATCTTCCATATTTCTGAATAGCCTACTAGAACCATATTTTTGCGCAGGTGTATTTTTAATAAACATTACATATTGTTCTTTTGACAGGTTTTTTCTTCTAATTCGAGCTTAAGTTTTAATATTTTACTCTTTAAAAAAAAAATTAAAATTTAGATTTTTACGTCTTGGATGATCTTCTGTGACTGATTCTAAAAAATCATGCGGTGTCATGTAAGGTACTCCTTCATATTCAACAGATGCAAATTGAAAAAATATCTTTTGTCTCGGAGTAATGACTATTTTTTGCTAGATTAAGAATACAATGAAAATATTTTGATTATAAAAAATTTTTGAATACTTCAGCATTTTCATTTTCCTTGGCAAATGTGACAATATTGCTGCTTATTTTGTTCAAAAAATCGTCAAACAAAGGATTTGTTTTTTTTTGTACGCTAAGTGTGGGATGTGGAAAATAGTATTTAACCAAAAAGCAAGATCCGGTTGCCATGAAACCAAACACGAGAGGATATTTCCACTTGTGAAGAAAATGATTCTTTGATCCATTGAAATTTTTGATTAACAATTGATTAAATATTGCACTATTCAAGTTTCCAAGTCTTGAACGGAACAGCTTACTGAAATACATGGTTATTCTCAAAACTACTGAAAAAGTTTTGAAAACTTTTTAGAGTTTTTTTTTTTTTAAATTATTCAAATAAATTATGAAATTTTTTTACCTTATGAAAATTAGTAGAATTTTTTATGTTATTAAATCCATATAAATTTCCTAATTAAGCTTTATTGTTTTTTGGTAAAAAAAGGTTAATATATATTTTTTGTTTTATGAACTTGCTTGTCAAAATTTGCTTTTGTTTTATTTAAGAAAAAAAAATCAATAGTAAAAACCATCTACTAGAATTAATTACTTTATTACTATTAAAATTAGATGCAATAAATAAATTTGTTTTTTAGAGAGACAGTTATTCATAATTTTTAAGAGTTAGATAAACTCGCTACTCGTTTGAAGTGCTTTTATCAAATACCAGGATGCTGTTGTAAAAAAAATAAAAAATGTGGGTGAAAAATTTATTTTTTAATGTCTATTATTAAGGTTGTCAACTAGAACAGTCTGAATCTAGCAAACATTTAGGTCCATTTTTTCTAATTTAAACTATTACCAGGTCCAAATTATAAATTAGCAAAAATTAATCATAAAAATTACCAAAAAAAATCAAATTAAAATTTTTTTATCTTTTTTTTTTATTGCTTAGAGCGACTCAGGTGCATTGACCCCAATGATCAAGCTGTTCGATTCGCCTCCACCACACCTGAGCGGCTAAAGCAACATTTTCTTATAAAATACCAACAAATAACAAAGTATACACAAATCTATATTATAAAGATCTCTACTAAATAATCAACAAATGAAAAAAAATCAAAAACGACACTCACAAGGACCGAGAATTAAAAAAAAAAAACTCAACAACAATTCCAAACGAAAAAGACTAAGAAATATTTGATAACAAAAACATCAGGTTACAATTAGATTTGTACACGAGTGTTTTTTGCCAATAGAAAAAAAAAAAAAAAAAAAGAGCAAAAAAAAAATGCACTGATTATAGAAAATTTACTAAACCGGCAACTAAAACTTAATTTACAATTTTAGCCTTAATTGACATGAAATTGGGGTCCTTTTTTTGTGGCGATAAATTATCTTCTCTCTTTATCAAATAACTAAAAAAATAAATTTCTTTTAGAAGCTGCGCGCCTCACCAAGTAAAAAGCCGTTCAAGTCGGCTATTTTCTCAATTTCATTCCTTCTAAGAATAATGTACAACCAGAACGAAAAAAATGATACAAAAAAAAAAGTTAAAAATTTAATAAAATTATTTCAAATTTCAATATTTCAAATAATTAATAGGAAACAAGAGAAAAAAAAAGAGCTGAACAAAGTTTAATAGATAGATAGATAGTAAGATAGATAAAAAAAAAAAAAGTGAAATTAATTAAAAAATTTCGATTAAATTTCTTCTATTTCTGGTTTTTTTGTATAGTTCCATTATGAGATAATATTGACTTTAGTTTACAGCTCTTTGGCTTATTCTGGCTTTTTTGGGCACATTGAGTCTGGTTTTTCTGAGTCACTTCTTTATTGTTTAAATAGGCTTGGTGCAAGGATGTTAAAAATTGTTCATCATTCTTCAACAAAAAATAATTTTTAAAATAAAAACTAGAAAATAATTCTTATATAAGTCAAGTCCTAATCCAAAAAATACCCTTGAATTTTTTAAAATAAACAAAATTTTTTTAAAAAAAATCTGTAAGCATTTTAAATCTTATTGATGTTTTAATTTTTGTCTTTTATTTAGGTAAAAAATATTCCACAAAGTATGTTGCAGTTTAATTTAAATTTATTAGAAAAAAATATTTTTGCTTTATGATATTAAAGCTAATGCGAGAAAAGCAAGATGACAAGAAGAGCAAATTGAAGTTTCTGATCAAAATTTTTATGCTCATGCTCAAAATTTATCTTTTAAAAAATTTTAAAGAGTGTTTAAAATGATAAAATTTAATGCAGAGTCATATTATCATGTATAGCAAACTATGTTAAACTATATCTGAGTGTTGTGCATAATTCTGCATGCAGAAATTTTTTTCAGAAATGTGCAGTTATAAAATACTAAGTTTAACATTGAATGTTAACTTTGAAAATGTGTTTCTGCAAAAAAATTTAAATTCTAAAATAACTTAGAAACCTTTTTTTAATGGAAAATTTTGAGCATGATTATTTTAATTTGATCATAAACTTCAATTTGCCGAAAAGAAGCTCTCCCAACTCTACAAAGACATTTAATAGGTCCACTCAATAACTCTATGTTGTATTATATCTAAATTTAATCAGTCAATATTCAATGAAAAATGAAGTACCAGAGTGTTCAATATCAAGAAAACATGTTAGTCGAAAATCTAGTTACAGTTGCGTCTAATATTGAGGCAAAATTCAAAGATTCAAATTTAAATGTTCTAACAAGCCAACTAACAACTAAAAGAGAATACAATTTAGGTTTTCAATCTCGTTGTATCAACTTTCCGACTCCTCTCTACAATTGTAGAGGAATTATTGAGGATTTTTTGCAGGTCTAACAAAAATCTTTTCCTCATCATCTTTCTTTCCCTCTAATCAAAGACAAAAAATTTAACTTCTCTCTTATTTAAATATAATTATGATTTTTGTTTATATATTTTTATTTTTCTCTGAAGGAGCATGTGCTCGATCAGAATTTTTTTTACAAATAAAAAAAAAAACATAATTATTAGTTTTATTTTGGTTTCTAATAAAATAATATTTTGACTTTTCCTAATTCTATTTTATAACTTTTTATAATTATTTTTCTTACTCTAGCAGAATATATTTGTTGATGCCTATCACAATAATAATTTTTTTTAACATCACAAAAATTTGAAATTAACTTGATATAAATTATTTATTTTTAATATATAACTTGATATAAATTTATAAAATTTAATATAAATTTAATAAAATTTTTTATGATTTAATGCTCTTTAAGCTTACAAAAATAAAATTTCAACAGACAGAAATTAAGATTTTTCCATTTTTTACTGCAGTGCCGATTTGACAAGTGGATTTCTGGTAATTTAACTCATAAAATTACGTAAAAATTGGTAAAAATGAAAATGTCAAAATAATGTTCAATTTTTTTTTATTTTCTAATAAATTTTGAAAAAATGAGTTTCTATTTATTTGATTATATTTTACCAAAAGTTACTTTTTTTAATTTTTTTTTTACTAATTTTTACGTAAATTTATGTAAAATATGGTAAAAACAAGTAACTTTGTAAAATATAATCAAATAAATAGAAACTCATTTTTTCAAAATTTATTAGAAAATAATAGAAAAATTGAGCTTTTTTTTGACATTTTCATTTTTACCAATTTTTACGTAAAATTACGTAATTTTACGCTACCAGAAAAAATCCCAGAAATCCACTTGTAAAATTGGCACTGTAAAATTTTAAATTAAAAAATGAATGTAAAATGTCTGAACTGCAATAAGGGGCATCTTTAAGTTGATGATAAATTCAGAGACTTTATCTTAAAATTTTTACATGAATCTTTGATTTTTTTAAAATGTTTTGTAAATTTTAAAAATAAAAGAAAAATTCAAATTAAACTTAACAAAAATTTAGCTATCATTTGATTTAAAAAAAAATTAAATCTTCATAACATGTAAAAAAAGTTTCTTTAAAATTTTTTAAACTAATTCAAAGATTAATGTAAAATTTTTAGATAAAGTCTCTGAATTGAAATGATATTTTGAATTGATCATCAACTTTATCAAATTTTTGAACATAAAAAAAAATTTTTTTTAATTTTTTTTGTTTTTTTTTTTTAATAAAAAGCTAAAAATTTACTTTTAACAAATGTATTAAAACATGCTGCAATTGATCCTTAGTCATAGGACTAATTTTCTCATTATCATTAGTATTTACATCAGAATTTACATTAACCATTGAGGCATTTGTATTCTCGCTAAAATTAAACTGATTCGGAAACAAAAAGCCGTTTATTTGAGGATTAAAAAACGCATTTAAACAATCACCATGCTGGTTGCTTTGATTAGCTCCTTCGTTAATTTTTTCATTTTGGTATGAGGAAGAGGTGGTTGATGAGGCCGATGAGGACTCGAAGGCGGCCGGTGTCAGCAACAGTGGAAGGCCATTGGGCGAAGAAGGTCCCGAGTCGGTCTCGGAATCAGAAGAGTCCGTATCGCTCGATGAGGACAAGTTGAGTGAATTTTTTTGGTTTGAAAATGTCAAATTGGGCTTGTAGTCAGTGGAAGTGGTGTTATTGGAGCTGGACTCATTAGCTAAATAGAACATACCGGCGTTTTTATTTTGTCGGCTCTCTTCATTTAGAACATTTTGTTCAAAGTCTTTGACAGTCATGGGCCGAGAGTTGGTGTTCGTCTTGGAAGTGGACATAAGTATGTTGTTGTCAGTGGACGGCGTGAGGATCATTGAGGGCGATGCGCCAATAATGGGCGACGTAAGCACGTTGGAGCTGGATTGAATGTTGAGCTTTCGCTTTAGATCCATGGACGCCTCGGACTGGTTAAGTGTTTGGTTGCTCGACTCGCTGGTCATTAGCAGTTGAAGGATTGGATTTGATTTGGTCGAGGCTGCCGAGAGAGCCGGCGATATAATGCTTTGTCGAATGGGCTCTGGCTTTATGAATTGGTTAGAGTTTAGGAATAGATTGTGCGGCCACTGGCCTATCGGCTTCGGGTCATTTGAACTGGTTGTGCTCAATGGACTGTTATGCAAGTTAATGCCGCCAGGAGTCGAATGGCTCGCTGGCTCCAAATGATTACTCTGGTTATACTGCACTTGAGCTTTATTCAGCATTTGAATTATGTCTACTGATTTATTTACACTGGTTTCTGTTTTACTAGGCTCGTTTGGCTGTGATAGCAATAAGTTAAGCGGCGTTACTAGGTTTTCTTGTTTTGTTTGACTTTTAGAAATATTCAAGCTGGACAAGAGCGATTGCAGGCCTTGCTGATTTTTGCCTTGTTCTCTTTTGGCGCGTCTCTCGCGCGCTTTATCGATCAAGCCTGTTATCAAGTATTTAATGCGTTCACAGTCCTCTTTGTCTATGAACCAAATGCCAAATATGTCTTTGAAAAAATTTTATTTAAATTAAAAAATTTAAATATTTAAGATACAAGCTCATATTGAAATAATTTGTCAAAATTAAAGTCTCATTAACCATTTATTTGTTTATTAGAGATTTTTTTTTTTTATTCAACTAAAAATTTTTTTTTTTTCTAATTATGTTCCAACTACGAACGGTAAATAAAAATTTTGAAATAAAAATCTGCTCTCAAATTTTATGAATTTAATTTTTTTTTTTGAAAATTTTAGTGAAATTTAATACAAAATGACACTGACAAAGTGTTAAAAAATCTTTTTTTTTTCAAAAGATTAAAAGCAAGTTTTTATAAATTTTTTTAAGAAATATTGTAGCAAATTTCACTAAACTTTGGTTGCCTACCCGTTTTAAATCAAAATTATTTATTAATTTTCAAATTAATTTCAACAATAAAGCTTTTCTAAAAAAAATTTTTTTTTTTTGTTTAAATAAAATATTAAAATGTACCATTGTTAGATTTGTACAGCAAAAAAGGATTTCGATCTTGAAATTCAAGATCGCTGGTAATCGGTTGTAAGAATAAATTTAGAGCTAGAGTGTTCATAACAACAAAGCTGTGCAAAGGCTCGACCATGCGCTCAAATATAAACAAAGAGCCTTCTACATCCAGTTTTTTCCATTCGTTTTTTTTGGACAAAAATTTGTACACTGCGACACGAATGGCCATGTCTAAAATGTTAGTCGCAAACGGGTCTTGATTTTTAAGAGCATTCAAATTGATCCGTTTTTCTTCATTAGACAGCATTTTGTTTGTGATGCAACTGGGTTGAGGCACTGCCGTTGCCTTGGTGTTCTGGAGCATTTTTGTAAGCTTGTTAAGCGTATTGGTGGACGCTTGACCTGACGTTTCTTTGGTCGCCGATCCGGTGTCTTTGTTAGACGACGACATTGTTGTTACTGTGGTAGTTGTTTTAGTTATCGTTTGTGAACTAAGCGTAGTTGAATTTATTAAATTATTTAAAACCATCTAAGAAAAAAGAGGGTGGGATTACACACATAAAGTGAATTTTATGGAGCAAGGTGATTTTGGATGCAAAGCCTTTATATTATTTTATAATAATTAGAAATTATAATTAGAAATTTTGCCTATAATTTCTCTAATTTTTTCTCTTCGAATGCTATTTCTATTGCAAATTTATTTCAAATATCTAACTCATGCTATTTTTATCAACGTTAATTATTGGGAACAAAAAAAATTAATTATAATATTACTATTAGCCTAATGGATTGTTCAGCATTTAATTGTAATATTATTAAGCAATTTATATCTGAATTGCATGCATATTCAATTAAATTATAATATGTATATATGTTATTTTTAAAAACAAAAAAGCTTAATCTTTTCTGATTGATGAAGAAAAATACAAGTCTAATAGATTGAGTGCATTTCTAACTAAACTTTTTCTTAGTCTTAATTTTTTTCCGACTTATTTTTTATGCTGATACCAAATTTCATTGTTCTGCTACCAACAAAAAAAAATAAAATCATACTAATTTTAATTAATGTTTTTCTTTTATCGTATTTTTTAATATCATAAATGAAAATGAATATCATTTTTTTGTAATATGTATCAATTAATTTTTTTTTGTTATCAAAAAAACAAGGAAAAAAAATTAGTATCATTTTTTTAGTAGCAGATAATGGTATCACGTAAAATACATGCCATTTTTCTAGTATTAAAAAAAAAATTGTAAAGCAAATTGATGTTAACTTTTTTGATAATTTTTTTAGTTATTTTTTCACGGAAGTTTTTTTTCTTTGTAGCGGTAAAAGTTGTAATGTTTGATGTACCATGCTGTGACTGAAGAATGACTAGGTTGGACCTTTGGTTTTGAATTGATGCTATTCTCTGTATTTATGATGATATTGGCACAGAGCGAATTTTGATCAATGTATTCATTTTGTTCTTTTGTTATATTTAGAGTCACTTCAAAATATCTCAATCAAGTCTTTTTACCATCTTCCTTTTGGCACCCCGTCGGAAATTATTTTATAATTTTCTTGACGAAATAAGGGCTGTTTAAAAGTCACAAGTCTCAAGTCAAGTCCAAGCCCGAACTTTAAATTATTTTTTCCTAAAAAAAAGTCCAAACTTTTTCAAATGACTTGGACTTTTTTTTGGGACTTTTAAACAACTCTGAAAGAAATTAAATTAGATACAATAAAGTTAAGGCTAGAAAAACTATTTATTAGATACTTAAAAAATACTTAAAGATACTTAAAGTTTCGGTCACAAAAATACTTTGATAAAATACAGGCCTTTCGAAAGAATACGCTGATGTATCTGTTAAAAGCTCTAGAAAACCCGACTTTAAAACTCGCTTGTCTCAAAGAATTTGCAACAGTTGACAGTTTAAAGCTTGTAACTTTTCTAAAATGCATTTGTCATTTGTTCTTTTTGAAATTATTTTTTCAAACTCTAACACTACTTAAAAATTTATCTTTAAATGGCGAAAGGAGTTTAATTACTCAAAGCCATTTAAAAAATTTTCTAAATAAACTATTAAAAAAAAAAAACAAAAACTTTGCTATCAGTTAACTAAATTAGAAATTAATATATAAATTTAAGTTTAAATGAAATTTACTACTACTAGAATAAAGAAATAAATTTATTACTACATCAAAAAGTAGCCTTAGATAAATACACATAAATAAAAAATAAAATAAAATTAGTTTACTTTTATCTAAAAGCATTTTTTATTCATGAATTTACTAAAAATCAAAAAACAACTTCAACTTAAAAGATATTTTAATAAAGCCCCGTAGTGTAGTTTTTTTGGATTTACCAAATCTCTTTAATACAAATACTTTAGGTCTAATTTTGGTTTTAACTATATATTTTATTTGAATATTTTTTTTTCAGCAAAATGAAATATCCTTTATGAATTAGTAAATTTTTAAGGTATTGTGAATTTGAAGAACAAAAAGAACAAAAATTCTTCCTTTTTTGATATTAAAATCTTATTATTATTTTATATTTTGTCTTATATCTACATTAGAAAAAATTATTTATGGTAAAAAAGATGCAACAAAGTATGTTGCACTAAGTTGCAGTATTTTTTTAAAGTATAGTTTATTTTAGTAAATTTTGATTTATCAAAAAAGGAAGAATTTTTGTTCTTTTTGTTCTTCAAATTCACAATACCAATTTTTAATCAAGAATGGATTGATTGACCTTAAAAAACAAAACTCAAATTGGATGTAATAAATTCAAAAAAAAATAAATTTAATTTTTTTTTATTATTTTAAATTTAATTGTTGGCAATTTGGCGCGTTCTCCTTTCCAACTGCGTATTAAACTAACATTGTCACTAAGAGTAAGATCTGGTACACCTTTTAAAGAAAAATTTAATTATCAACTTTAATTAAATATAAAGCATATATACTAAATCCTGAAGTTTCATATTCATTTTTTTCTGACTCCAAAGTCATTTGAATTGATTTTTCGCGACTAAAATGTTGTCCTATATTTCTTTTGCCAATGGAATTTTTCAATTTTATTTGTTCAATTTCATCATCAAATCGATGAAAGTATCTTTATTTATTGTAAATCAAAAACAATATTTGAATAAAAAAATAGATAAAAATAACTCACAAATCAATCAATTTATGCATATCCTCAACTGAATAAAGATTTTTTAATTTAAAAGCTTGGCTTTGGTCTATTTCAATCTCTGTTTCCATTTTTTCCTGTTGATTCTCACTAGTTATTTGTTCACGAAACCATAGAATCTTTTTTATTAAAACATTAGTTCTATTTTTTGTACTTTCAACCGTTCTTAAATAATCTACATTCAATATTTTTCCTTTTCAAATATCAAAATTTGATTACCTAGCATGTCTGGCTTTATGATGCTCTTTGGCTGCTAGTTCCATCGCTTTTCGGCTATTTGGATGAATAATTTTATTCAAACGTTTAACCTTAGGCTAAATAAAACACTTAAAACTATAATTTAAATCAAATTTTTAAAATTTACCATGTTTTTGTTATTTTTTTTAAATTTTTAGATAAATAATTTTTTAATAGAAAAAAATTCTAGCATGTTTTATTCATTAAAGTATATACATGAAAAAAAAGTATATTGCCAATTTTTTGTCTTAATAATTTTTTTAGTTGATCTTCTAACTAAATAAACAAACTCGATGCATCAAATGTTTAAATGTAAATTATTAAATATTGATAAAGAAACCAGGTGATAAAGAATTGATTTTTGAAGATTTAGTTCATCTTTTGACTATAACTTGGGACAAGGTGAAATTTTCAAAGAATGAAAAACAGGAAACATGATGCTCCTTTTTGAAATTTGTTTAAATTTGTTATTAACAGTTTTTTATTTTTAACAGTTTTTTTTTTGAATAACTTTTGATCAATCTATGTCAAAAATAGTTCAAATATATTATTCTAAAGAGAAAATTATTTGGAACAAGCTGGCATGATTTAAAAAAAATAGTTTTATATTTTTTACATGAGGACAAGAAATTTAATTAGAAGGATATGCATCAAACGCTGCCTAAGTAATAAAAAACTATCCAAAAATCTGACAAATTATGATTTCATGCATTACACTTATTAATCTCAGCATACTTATTAATCAAGTTGCTAAGCTCCTATTTTTTATTCAATTTAAATTTTATGCAAAGAACTGTGGTTCACCCGCTGAATAATTTTTTAATTGAATAATTGATTAAATAAATAGGAAAATTCAAAAATAAAAAGAACAAAAATTCTTCCATTTTTGTTAAATTAAATTTAATAAAATAAAATATATTTAAAAAAATGATGCAATTTAGTGCAACAAACGTTGTTGCACCTTTTTTATCTAAGATAATTTTTCCGATGTAAATAAAAGACAAAAAATAAAACATCAATAAGATTTAAATTGATTATTGATTCGGTTTACCCTAAAAAAAAAAGAAATTAAAGTTTTTATTTTTGTTAAAAAAGGTTCAACAAAGTGCGTTGCAATTAGTCGCAGTAATTTTTTAAATATATTTATATTTCATTTTGGTAAATTTTGAGTTATCAAAAAAGGAAGAATTTTTTAAGCCTAATTTAAACTAATGGTATTCTGTGTTATTGAAACTGGTTGTAAAATTTTAGAATATCTTTCATAATCAAGTGACCAAGTGACTGTTTAAGAGAAGATTCTTTTGAAATAAAAAAATCAAAAATGATTAAATAATATTGAATTTATTAATAAATAACTATTTTAGAGAAAATCCCCATAACATGTAAAATTATTTAAACTACCGTAATCCCTCATTTTTTGTCCCAGGTACAAAATATTTTTTTCGTATTTGTACCACGTCACAAATTTGGTTTTGTAGCCACTTTTTGATGGTATTTTGTACCGTCACAAAACATTTTGTACCAGCTACAATTCCGAATTTATACCATGGTACAAAATAGGCCATTTTAAAATGTGTTGTATAAAAAAATCGGAAACTTTTTTTTTGCAAATATTTTATTTATAAATTCTGGAATTTATTCGATAAAACTTAGAAAAACTAAGGAAATTTTTTTTTAATCTTTATAAACATTAATATTATTTTTAATCATTTTAATACAAATAAATTGTAACTCTTGAGTCTAAAGAAAATCAAATTGTATAAAATTACAATTGGTATTGATCTTGAAACTAAATTTTAATATAATTAAGTCCAAAATGGATATGTTTACATGAAGTAATGAATAAAATGTTTCGAAACATAGAATGTGAAAAAAAACAGACAGAAAACATTGATTAATTACATTTTTACAATTAAACTGAATTCTTAGGCTTGTTTTGCAAACGGAGACTTCTTTTGAGTGGTCTATCTGAAATATTGGATTCGTTTAAGGTATACAAAACATCTTCATCACTGTCACTCTAATTTAAAAAGGACTTGCTTTCTAAAGAGATTTCTAATTTCATGTTGATTTTTGTAAGGTATCTTTTGATATTACAAAAAAAGTCAAATAGAATTTTCTTTGTGGCTTTTTCTATTTAATTTCTTAGGATTTATTGTTTATAAACCAAATTACTTAAATAATGAACCAAAAAAAAGTTTCCGATTTTTTTATACAACACATTTTAAAATGACCTATTTTGTACCATGGTATAGATTAGGAATTGTAGCTGGTACAAAATGTCTTGTGACGGTACAAAATACCATCAAAAAGTGGCTGTTTCAAAAACCAAATTTATACCATGGAACAAAACACACTTTTTCTGCTTTATACCGGGACAAAAAATGAGGGATTACGGTAATTCAAATATTAATTTTCAAATATTTTAAGATTAAGTCTTTGAATAGAAATGTAATTTAAATTAATCATCAACCCCGAGATTTCTTTATGTCTTATAAAAAATTGACTAATTTTTTATTTAAAAGTATGAGATAAGGGTGAATGGAAAGACTAAGCTCGATTCAAAACTGACATAGTACAACCTAAACTTTATTTTAAATATCTACTCTTATAGAATTAATTTTATTTTTTTTAGAGCATCATATTTGTCTAGATCATAGCAGAAATTCCTTCAAAAAATGATTTTTTTTTTTTTAAACAAAAATATTAATTAGTTTTTTGATTAAATTAGAAAAATTTTCAAAAATTTTATTCTTCAATTTATAGATTAATCCGTAGATGAAAAGGTAAAAAAAGAAAAAAATATAGAAATGAAGATGAAATTTATTAATAATTTTTATAAGTCGACGATCAAATACTTAGATTAAATAATTTATAGGGAAAATTGAATTGTGCTGATCGAGAGAAAAAAAAAAATAATAATTGACAGCGAAACAGAAATATATAATTATACAGCTTGATATTTTTTTTCTTGTTTTTTTTTTTGTGTAAAGATTTAGAAAAAAATAAAAAAAAAAAAAAATTTTTTTTTAAAAAAATAAACGGTATGAACGAAATTAAACATTTATAAAATATAAATCCAAAAATGTGAAAAGAAGAGTACAGGCGCTTTTAGTGAACACAGACCTAAATTTATTTACAATTATTTTTATTTTATTCAATTGTTATTTTCATTGTTGTTATGAGCTTAAAATTTGCTGTAGGCCGCTGGTCCTGGTGCTAGTGTGAGCGCGCAATTGACCGCTACTGCTTATCACCGGCTGATTGTATTGACTAGTAGACGGCCAATCGAAATCTAGCAAAATAAGCTTGGTCTCCTCGACACCAATCCGACTACCCACTGCACACACTAGTTTATTTTTGTGCATACTAATGCGCCAAACGACGCCGCCGCGGCCGCCACTGTCCAACGCGAGCAAATTTCGAATAAACTCGCCGGTCTCCAAATTCCACAATTTAACAGTTCCGTCGTCGGACGAAGAGACCACAAATTTGTCATTAAAGGCCAAACAAGTCACTGCGCTCATGTGCTTATTGCAGCCGCTGAGCGTGTGCAAGCATTCGCCGGTTCTGAGCGACCAGATTTTGACGGTCGAGTCGGCGTTGCCAGACACGAGCGTGTCGCCTCTGATCTGCATGCCGCTGGTCAGCGAGTGATGCCCGGTAAGCTTGTGAATGATGCCGCCCGAGTGCACGTCCCACACAATTATGGTGGTGTCAAGCGAGCCGGACACTATTCGATTGCCGTCGAACAGCAGCGAGTACACTCGATTTATGTGTCCCTCGAGTACGTGAATGCAGTCGCTGGTGAACGGGTCCCACACGCGTATCGTAAAGTCATACGAGCCGGACACGACGTACTTGCCGTCGAAGCAGACGCAGCGAACGGCGGCCTGGTGTCCGCGCAGCACCTGCATGCACTGGCCCGTCTCGACGTCCCAGACTCTGAGCAGCGAGTCACGTGATCCCGATATGCACACGTGGCCGTTGAGAGCCAGACAGCGCACCGTTGACGTGTGGCCAGTGAGCACATGGACGCACTCGCCCGTTTCTATGTTCCAAACGCGCACCGTACGGTCGGTCGAGCCGCTCACTACAATGTTGTCTTTGAGCTGCGAGGCCCACACGCCCCCACTGTGACCTGTCAGTGTATGCAACAATTTACCGGTTTGAGCACACCACACTTTAAGCGTATAGTCGTCCGAGCCGGACACGACTCGTTTGCCGTCGAATTTAAGACACGTGATTACGTGTTCGTCATGTGACTTTAGAATGATGCCAGGCGGCAGTTGACGCGTGCACCAATTGCGTGTTACATTCGAATCGACTAGATAGGCTCGTTTGTACGAATTATAACTGTTCAAAAATTGATATGGACATGGTGTCTTTGTTTTTGTCTTACGATTTGAGCGCAGCTTTTTGGCTCTCGATTCGCTGCTCGCCTCGTCCGTTTCGGCGTCCGACTCCGACTCGGCCAAGGCACACTTATCGCTCAGTATGCTCATGTTGATGCGATATTTTTTGCATATATTCTTCCAAAGAATCGAATCGTTGGCTATTTGATTCCAGTAGACGGACACCTGGGCTAGTTTGAACAAGTCCTTGGGCCGGATGTAGGTAAGCAAGTAGAGTACGAGCTCGCGCGGCAACTCCGATATGTAGTCGCGCTGCAGCTTCGGCTCTATGTAATTGTGCACGTGTTTTATGTGCGTGTGATCGCACAACTCAAGCAGCTTTTCCAAAGCAGTCATTTTCTGCTTTGGATTAAACTTGTCAAATGCATCGAGCCAATCCTGATGCACCTTGCTCACCGGTTCACTGTTTAAACTATCGATCAGATCATTGCACTCTTCGCTTCGAAAATCTTGGACGGGCCGCGACTCGTCCGCCTTTTCCACATGACTCTTCAGCAGCAGCATGGCCTTGGCTCTCTGCGAGCGTGTCTTTATGCCTGAAAATCTTTTTTTAAAAATTGAAAAAATACACAATTCAAAATTTTTTTTTTAAATATAAGATCTTGTAAGATCTTACGATTGTGAGAGGAAAAAATTTAAATTTTATGGGCCTAAAAATTTGGGGATGATCGGTACGTACTGTAAGTGCTGGTCAACGAGTGCTTTTGGCTTGGCGCTTTTGAAATTGTTACAGCTTGAGCTTGACTTGAGAGAACTGGAAATTAGCGAGGACGCAGCTATTTTGTGTGTGTCGTCGTCGTCGTTCGTGTCATTGTCGTCGGTGTCGAAATTTTTACGCTTTAGATTATTTACAGGCGCTTGATGCGGGCTCGCTAGGGCTGTCGACGCTTGGTTCGAGTCGTCGTTCAGGTCCGGTGTCATCATCATTTGAACGTGGAAAAAAAATGAAAAAATTAAAACAAAGGACCTTCGTCTGCTTTACAAAAATCTATACAACTCTTTAATTTAATTCAAATAAAGAGAAAGAAAAAAATTATTTAATATTATTTTTTTTTTCAACAAAAAAAAAAAATAAATAAATAAAATAAAAAAAATTATGAATTTTTTAAAACCCTAAAATTTATCAAAGAGCCGAACGAAAAAAAGAGAAACACACAACAACAACAAAAACAAAATAACAACAATAAATGCTAAACGAAACACAAAAAAAAAAAAAAAAAATTTTTCTATATAATAACTAAAGAAAATCTACTAAACGAAAGGTCTAGGTTATGTTAAAATTGTTACATAATTGTTCATAAATTTTTTTTTTTTTTTTCAATAAATTAGTTTATATAAAATAAGAGAAAAATGCTTTCTAATTATCAATCATTGGTAGTTTATTTATTGCTGGAAAAAGCGATAGACAAACAAAATAGGAATGTCTTTTTCCTTTTTTTTAAAACTGATCATTTTATTCTAGTAAAACAATTGGCAAATTTTTCGAAGCGAAAAAGTATCCGCATTCAAAATTTTCATTTATTTTTTTTAGCATAATTTATGTTTATATTCATTCATAAATAATATTTAAACAAGACAAAAAAATGGTCACTACTCAAGTTCAAAATTATGTTAACAAAAGTTTTGATTTGATTTTTTGCAACTATTTCCTTAATTAAATAAATTTAATTTTCAATTAAATTCTATTTTCAATAGACCAACAAAAAATATCTAGCTTTAACTTGATGTTTTTTAATTCGATATGGTCGCCCGATGGATTTTTAGGATATCATTAAAATTTTAGATGTAAAAAACTTTTTGAATACCAAAATTTTAAATATATCAAAATTTTTTTTTTCACCCAATCTTGTCAGACTCAATTATACCAGCTTGATTTAGTACGCCATTTTTTTTTAAAGACATACATATTTTTGTTGCTCCCTGTTCTGTCTTTTCTGTCTTGTCTTTTCTCTATTTGAATTACAAATCTGCACTGCCTAATCTAAGTAAGGTTTTCAGCAAAATTGTTTAAATTTGTTTTCAATAAGAATTATTTTTAAAATTTAATTTTTGAAACTTTTCTCATTATTAAAAAAAATTTGTTTAAAAATAACAATATATTCATTTGAACATGCATTATTTTTCCAAAAAAAGTCAAATTAAAAAAGTGGCTCTTGTTCTTTGATTTAATTTATGTTTTGATAACCGGTTTCATCTTTTGACTGATTTTAAAAAAATCGCTCTGGCCTCTTACCGGTCGACCAACGACTTGTTACATTTTAAATTTTTCTTCGAAAAGGCTTTTTTTTTAAAAGCATTGTGAAATTTTAGTTAAAAAAGAAAAACGATGCAATTTTTTCCTCATTGGGAAAAAAAGTTCTGCAATTAGTACAATATTGGTCAAATTTGTACAAAGGAATAGTTCTCCAAAATTCTACTATTTATTGCATATTTGAAACTAATAAATTTGAATGAAATTTTTCTTGATGATGTTCAGTTTACTAAAAAATGAAGATATTTTGCAGAGATTAGAATTCGTTTGTAAAAATTTGTACAATATTTTGTTGTTGGCAAAACCATTTTTTCCCCAAAAAGGAAAAAAAAAAATTATCGTTGGTTAGAAATATGGTTGTTGTAAAATCAAAAATCAAATTTGAAAAAATTGCAAATTTTTTATTTTGAATTTGAGTTGTAATTTCTTTATGTCCAAAATACTTTATTTTAAATTTTCTTTTTAAAAATGTTTTTTTTTCAATAATTTTGAAACAAACTAAAAAGACTTATTTCAAACAAAACATAAACTTTCAAAATTTTCACTTCTCAATTGAAAAATTCTATTTGCTCTTTTAAAAAATATTTAAATTTAAATTTAAATTAATTTAAAAATTTAATATTATCTATTCATTAGATTTTTTCATTATTTCGATTCAAAGTCAATGTTTATGATGATAAATTCGTAAATAATTCACCAAATGTTTTAACACCAAACTAGAACATTGCAAGTACCTCAAACTCTTACATCGACTAATCTACAACCTTGAAGGAGAATGGTGAAGAAAAATTCAAAGAGAGAGCGAAAAGTAAATCTAATAAAAGAGCTCGCAGATTCAAAAGAAGATAAATCCATAAACTTATGTAGCTAAATACAAAATGAGATCGAATTTTATGAAATTCATCTATGATTATTGAGGATAAAGATTTAAAGGAATAATTTGTGTTGGGTCCATTGTAATTTTTTAAAGTTTGTGAACAAAGATTTCCTGGCGTAAGTAAAGTGGCTAAGCTATTAGTGTCCATTTCTGCTCCTCAGTCCTCAAAAAATTTTACTTTTGTGTTTTTCAATTTCCTTTTAATTAATTTATTTAAATTAAAATAAAATTAATAATAAATACCAAAATAAATTTGATAAATTTATTTAAAAAATTTTATTCAAAACAGCTATTTTATTTTGAAAATATTTAAAAAAAATTAAGGAACAGAAAATGTGTAAATCAAATGACTGAAAATTTGAAAAAAAGCTCAGAAACAGAACGAAGAAGGTTCTTGGATCCGACCATAAAAGTCTAATTGAAAAATTTAAATGAATAATTTCATAATTTTCATTACTAAAAATAAGCTAAAATTATTTATTTTCTAATTAATGAGATAAACAAAAATAATTTTACTTTTTTTCATTACTAAACATTTGAATATACATTTTTTCAAATATTGAATTTAACAATTATTAGTAATAAAAATTTTTATTTTAATATTTCCAAATTTACTTGGAAATATTACACCCTCCTTTAAATAATTATCATTAAAATACATTTCAGAGAAAGCACGCATATTGCTAAAATTTTTTTTCAAATTTGAAATATAAAATTAGATTTTTTTGTTAAATAATGATAAAAGCCTATCTCATATTTATAAAAAAAACTAATCTAAAATTATTAACTAACAATATTTTTCATTATTTTTTTATCAATAGAAATATGGAAAAGCAAAAAACTAAAAAAAGTAGGCAAAGACTTTTTAGAAGAAGTAATATTGCCATAAATCAGGCAGCTAGAGTATCGGTCAATAATAGAAAAAATAAATTTAGAAACAGTAGGACCAGATTGACAAATTTAGATCCTTATAAGACAAAATATTTAATCGAATTATTTAAAAAAAGCCCAAATAGCATACTTCTCCAAGTTCTAGAACCGAAATTTCAATTGGAAAAAATTCTCGACCAGGATCTATTTAACGACAGCGATTATATAATCAAATTTATATTTTTGATTGAAAAAGCTTTTGAATGCAATTCGCTCAGTACTAAACTAGATGTTCTAATGAAGCATGTTGTACCATCCAAGCTATTCCAGTTGCATGTAATCAATATTTTAAATTCATCTCAAGAAGCTTTTGTAGAATCAGTTATAAACTTGTGCAGCATATTCTTGTATTTAGACTCTTTTAACACGTCAAAGTTGGCGCCTCTAAGACAAAAATTATGTCAAGTGGCCAAATATTACTCATCCCTGAAAGAAACATACAATCAATTCGAAAAGTTTTATCAAGAATGCGAGGCTCTAAATTCAAAAATAAGAAATCAGACTTTCTCAAACAAAGAGCAAAGCTTTCACACTAATTTAGATAATTTTACTCAGATGAATATAGTTCCAAAATTGGATGACATTTTGACTGATCAGACGCCTTTTTTGAGAAAAAATTTAGCATCAGGCTCATACCAAAATGTTCACCATTATCTTGATGTTCAATACCGTTTGCTTAGAGAAGACTTTATGCTGCCACTGAGAAATGGAGTGGGAAATTTTCGTGACATAATCAAATTTTATAAAATTCGAAACAAAAAAAAAGACCAATTAAGTCGAGATGTTCTTCGACAACTAAAACAAATAGACAATTTAAATATTTATTTCAATGTTTACATGCAGTCTTGCATCGCCACTTATCAGGGTGTGGTTTTTTGCTTAAAAATTGACACATCTGGAATGAAAATATTGGATCCAAAGCGCTTAATTTACGGCTCATTGGTATGTCTTAGTTCGGACTATTTTCAAACTGAGTGTTTAATTGGAATCATAAAAGACAAAGATCCAGAATTTAAAAATAATAATTTAATTTATGTAAATTTTTGTCATAATTATTTGGACGTGGCTGAGCGGAGCAATTTACCCAAAGCGAATGCTTGCTATGTGATGCTCGAGTCCTCAGTCTACTTTGAATCATACAAGCATGTTCTAAAGGCTTTGTGTGCATTTGGCCGCGATGGAGAATTCAAGTTTCCGTTCAGAGAGCACTTAATTTACGGTGAAAGTTTGAATGTAAGGCCCCCTAATTATTTGAAAAATGCCAATTTGGATTTCAGACCATTGCTTGATGATCCCATATTGACAACTAGTTTTGATGGAAATAAAATTAATCAATTTGATGAAAGATACTCTAGATTTTCTGGCGTAAATTTAAACCATGAACACCTATGGCCTTCGGCAGATCTCATGAAATTTAATAAGAAACAATATGATGCACTAAAACTTTCTCTCAAAAATCGTCTCACACTTATACAAGGGTATTTCATTTTGATTTTAATGATTAATTTTCCTAAAAATGCTTTGAAATTAAAAAAAATTTATTTTTAAACATAATTTTCTAATTAGAAAAAAAAAATTGCTTAAATGTAATGCTTGAAAGAGCAGAGGGTCGAAGGTTCAAAAATAAAAAATCTTATGAATGTCTCTGTAGTACGGGGCGCATGTTTTAAACCCCTTTCATTAAAAAAATGGGGGACCAGTTTTGACTGGGGATTTTGATAATTACGGCTTAGATGATCAACTCGATGCAGTCACCTCTGTGTCAGATCGGAGCCTTCGCTCAAAAGGTACTTAGAAAGGAGATGAGCTCCCCCCCCCTATGCTCCACAAGGAGCGAACAAGGTTAAAAAAAAAAAAAATACTTGAAAGAAATAGCTGAAACTTTTATTATGAAATGGATTAATATGCATTCAGGATGGTTTACTGGTGCACATTTAGATGTTCCTAGTACAAATAATGCATTAGAAGCTAATAATAGAGTTATAAAAGATCAAAAAAATTTCGGAATAGGTTACATTTAAGCTGGATTTTACAGTTAGCAATTGACATTGTGTCTAGATGATCGTTTGACCGCAATCCGTCTACTATTAATTATAAAAAGTTTACTTAAGAACCAACTATTTGGCTTAATTTTTGGATGAATTCCTACCAATGAGTTAAGGAATCAAAGAAAATTAAAATCATAGATGATTTTTTTTATATCCTTTCTGATGATTTAAATAAGATTTCTGTGGCTGAGTTTTTTTCAAATTTGAAATATAAACCATACCTATATTTAAACCATACCACTCGGGAAAATTCACGACTTTTGATCATTTTTAAAGTCATTTAATATATGAGGTTTTGATTGAGAGAATTATTAAGATTGAACCAGAGTTGTTTAAAAGTCCCATAAAAAAGTCCAAAACTCGCTTTGCTTCAATAATTACCACCTGGGATGACAAAAATATCATTTAATTGACTCTGACTGATAGATTCACGGTGCTTTTTATTTGGCTGAAAAAAAAAAAAGTCCGGACTTGTGACTTTTAAACAACTCTGGATTGGAAAATGGTTGAAGTTTACTTGTCGTTGTTTTCTAAAAAGAGTACTTATGCAAGCATGTAGCTGGCATTAATTTCTTAATTAACATTCAATAATATTCAATAATTCAATTTAATTTATCCATATTTAATTTTTTTAAAAATAATTTTACAGAAACTGAGAAAAATTTTATTTTAGTATTCAAATAATTAATTGAAATACCCATTTAATAAAAATCCATAAAATTTTATTTATACATGAAAACTAATCTAGACATAGTTTTAATTTATCAAATAAAGAAAAAATTTGTCTAAAAAAAACATGCTTTTTTTAGAATTAAAAACGCATGATGAGCTTTTTTTGTTCTACCACATTTTGCATTAACATCAATGTCCAAATGGAGTCCTGGGAATTCATGCCAAATGTCCATTTTTTTGTCTTAATAGTCATTTTCCATATCATCATCTAAATGATTTTAAATGCCATTTTAATTTTATAATTTTATTTTTTAATTTATGAAAATTTTTTTTAATTTTAATTACACTTGAAAAGGAATTAATCAGCTGAATTAATGAAAAAAATTTTCTAATCCTAAAGAAAATAATTTTGTTCTAAAATTTTTATTTTTTAAGTCCACCAGGCACAGGCAAAACATACGTCGGTGTCAAAATTGTGAAATTACTTCTTCATAATCGAAATTTGTGGTGGAATTTGGAAGATGATCGGCGACGCCCGATCCTAATGGTCTGCTATACAAATCATGCTTTGGACCAGTTTTTAGAGTTTTGCATTAAAGAATGCAATTTGACTGAAGGAATTGTTAGAGTTGGCGGTAGATCTCGTAGCTCTTTTTTGGAGCCATTTCTCCTAAGTAACATAAAACAAAAATTTCGCAATGAAAACAAAAGCAATCGCTTTGTTAAACATTTGATTGGACTCGAGTCGAAAAAACTCGACGGTCTTCGAAAGTCTATTGATTACGAATATGAATCAACAAATGCTATTCTCAGTCACACTGCCATTCTTAGATTCAATGTACTCAAAGACATTTTTGCTGAAAATCATAGACAACAAATAATTAATTTATCGGATAGGGATTTTTTTCACAATGATTTGAATGAAGATTTTTGCTTGCTTGAATGGCTTGGTTTTTTTCAACAAAATCTTAATGTTTCTGCTGGACAGAGTGAAGAGAAAAATACTGAAGAAGAAGAAGAAAAAAAGCAAGATGAAGAAGAAGGGGAAGAAAAAGAAAAAGAAATTGATGAAAGTGATAACGAATCTATTCAAAATGAGAGAATTCTCGAGTCTGATTTGAAATTTGAAAATTTAAAGAAAAATTTCAACAATCAAAATAAATATATATTAAATTTAGACAATATTCTTAAAATGATTGAAGCTTATAATTTAATAAAAGGCTTTGAGAAAAAAGTTGATAAAATTCAAATACAAAATTTGATCAAAACAAGAACAACTGAATGCTTGAAATTTTCAGATGAGGATTTTTTAATTTTACAGAATATTCCTAACATATGGATGATAAACTATGAACAAAGATTTTTACTCTATTCTAAATATTTGCTCACCTTTTTGAACCAAAAACAAGAAAAAATAGAAAATTTGATAAATAAATACAATCAATCGGCTTCTATTCTCGAAGAATTGAGACTTAATGAAGATAAAGAGATTATGGAACAGGCTTTAATAGTTGCCATGACAACCACTGGTTCGACAAGATACCACAGCATTCTGAAAGACATAGGTCCGAGAATTGTGATTGTTGAAGAAGCTGCCGAGGTTTTCGAGGCCCATATTGTTGGCTCCTTGTCCCAGCATTGTGAACATCTTATACTGATTGGAGACCATGTTCAATTAAGACCAAATCCAGCTGTGTACAACTTGGCTAAAATTTATAAACTTGACGTGTCACTATTTGAACGTTTGGTAAACAACAATTTTAAAAGAGTAATGCTGAATAGCCAACATCGAATGAGACCAGATATAAGCAATTTAATGAAATATTTCTATGAAGAACCTATAGAAAATCATAGCTCGGTGGCCTCTTATCCACATGTTCTTGGTTTAACAAAAAACATTTTTTTTATTGAGCATAAAAATTTAGAAGACTCAAGTAGAAAATTAAGAACTTCTAAAACAAATATTTATGAAATTAATTATGTTGTTAAGTTGGTTAATTATTTGGTAAAAAGTGCACACCTTGAAGAAGATATAACAATTTTGTCCATGTATTTGGGACAAACAATGATAATTAAAAAGAAACTAAAAGAAAAGTGTTTGAACAAAATTAAAATAAGTACAGTGGATAATTATCAAGGCGAGGAGAATAAAATAATAATTTTATCTTTAGTTAGATCGAATAAAGAAAACAAAATTGGTTTTGTAAATATACCAAATAGGGTTTGCGTTGCTTTGTCTAGGGCTAAACATGGACTTTATGTAATAGGAAATTTTGATTTTATCTGCTTAAACGAAACTAATAATAAATGGAAACAAATAGTTAAAGAACTAAAAGAAAGCGAAAATGTTGGAAAGTTGACTTTAACTTGTACCCTTCATCCAAAAAATGATGTTGAAGTGAGAGACTTGGCAAATTTTGATAATCGTATTAATTGTTGTTGCAATTCTACGTGCGGTATATTGTTGAAATGTGGACATTTATGTCCCAAAAAATGTCATATAACAAGCGATATAACACATGAAAATCATAAATGCATGCAAAAGTGTGGAAAAAAATTAAATTGTTTACATTTGTGCAAACAAATTTGTTCAAAACATATAATTTGTGGTATCTGTGATTTGAAAATAGAAAAAATAATTCCAGACTGTGGACATTTATTGAAGAATGTGAGATGTGACAGTAGGCCAACTAGAAAAGATTGTGTCTCTTTATGCAATAAAAAGATGTCTTGTGGACATCTTTGTACTCAAATTTGTAATAAGCATACTGAATGCACAACCTGTCCATTGAATGTTGATAAAATAATTCCAGACTGTGGACATTTATTGAAGAATGTGAGATGTGACATTAGCCCAAAAAGAAAAGATTGTGTCTCTTTATGCAACAAAAAGATGTCTTGTGGACATCTTTGTAATCTAAATTGCAGCGATCATTTATTATGTAAAACATGTCCGATTATTGTGACAAAGACAATTAGTGAATGTGGTCACAAAATAGATTTCAGATGTGATATTAGGCCAACTAGAAAAGATTGTGTCTCTTTATGCAACAAAAAGATGTCTTGCGGACATCTTTGTACTCAAATTTGTAATAAGCATACTGAATGCACAACCTGTCCATTGAATGTTGATAAAATAATTCCAGACTGTGGACATTTATTGAAGAATGTGAGATGTGACAGTAGGCCAACTAGAAAAAATTGTGTCTCTTTATGCAACAAAAAGATGTCTTGTGGACATCTTTGTACTCAAATTTGTAATAAGCATACTGAATGCACAACCTGTCCATTGAATGT
>VANL01000163.1:0-56801 GCA_006352455.1 Brachionus sp. 'Tiscar'
ATCCAAAATTTGACTCGACTGCAAAAACACTGCTTCTTTGGCACAAAATAGTCAAGGACTTGATGCTCAAATCAGACAAATTAGGTTTTTTATTTTATTATTTTTGACCCTATGTCTATTTAAATTAATTTCAGCATAATTTTTTTTACCTTCTCTATTTCTAAAATTGAAAAGTTTAAGGTGAAAAATTTTTTTTTTGTAAATAATATTTTTTAGTCTTTCAAATAATTATAAGGATAACAATAAGCAAATGATCTAATAAGAAGCTGTTTTTTTTTAATTTTTTATTTCAATTAGTTAAAATTTTTGAAATCATAATTCAAAATTTATCTACACCTTTGATTTAAGACTTATGTCAAATTTTTTATCAGTAGAAAAAACTTAAATTTTTAATAAGTTATTAATTATGGCGTTTATTGAATAAATGCAATTGAGTAAAAATTTTATACTAATCTAGCGGTCTGACCAGACCAGCGGCAAATATTTATGTAGATTTTTTTTGTCATTTTGAGTTTCTAATTTAAATTTACGAAAATTTATTGTATAATTTTACATAATTTTTTTTCATATAATTTTTAACAAAAAAAAAATTCCGAAAATTAAAGCTTTTCAAGAAAGAGATTGTGCACATTTTAACAGAAAAGTTGCTCTATAAAATATATTTATCTGCAAAAAAAATTGTGCTTTTTGGATAGCCTTATTTGTCAGGAATACAAACATATTGATGTTTTTTTAGGAGGTTTGGTGCTCTTCATTGTATTTAATTTAAAGTATAATCACCATTTTTAAAAAGATAAATACTAGGCATAAAATGAGTTTTTTTTGTGAACCAAAATTAAAAAATTAGTTCAATACAACGTATTCTATTTAAAAAAAATTTTTTAAAATTAGTTTTCTATCTATTTTTCTTCTTAAATAACTGTTCCAATAGAAAAAATATAAAATAATAAAAACTAAATACTTTTTTTACTTCTATTAATATTTTCTTATACCTCAAACTGCTTTTTTGCTAAGAAATATTTCTGTCTTTAAAGTTAAATGTCCAATTTTACAATAAAAATGAAAAAAATGAAAAAAAATGATTTTTTAATGAAAAAAATGATTTTTAATAAAATTATAATATCTAATAGCACGCCAATGATTTCTATCAAATCATTAATGATAAATCTTAGAAATATCTAATATTTTAACCCTCAATTATTTTTTTACCGATAATTTTTTCTTTTTTTTTTCTGAGGGGAAACTGTTAGCATACGGTTTATTTTTTAATTTGGATTTTATTTAAACAAATTTTTTTTTTGTTTAGACCAGAGTTGTTTAAAAGTCACAAGTCTCAAGTCTAGTCCAACTTGGACTTTATTTTGAATTTTTTTAAATTAAACTCAGCCAAATAAAAAGCATCGGAAATCTTTCAGTCAGAATCAAGGTCAATTAATTGATATTTTTGTCGTCCCAGGTGGTTATTATTGAAGCAAAGTAAGTTTAAGACTTTTAAACAACTCTGGTATAGACGATTAGACAATTGTTCTCAAAATTGGTCTCCATTTTTATGAAATAACTATATTGTAAAATTGGAATTATCAAATTGGACATTTAACTTTAAAGACAGAAATATTTCTTAGCAAAAAAGCAGTTTGAGGTATAAGAAAATATTAATAGAAGTAAAAAAAGTATTTAGTTTTTATTATTTTATATTATTTCTATTGGAATTTAAATTTTTTAGTGTTAAAAAGCAATTAAAATTGAATATTTAGAACAATTATCGAATTTTGATAAATTATATAAAAATTTACCAGACACTAAATTTTTTAGACTATTCTTAGAAAATATTCCTAAAATTTTGAAAAACAATTTTTTTCCTTGTTTTTTTTTTGAGTAAACTTTTGCAAAAAATATGCACAACCTCTTTAGAAATTTTTTTTTTTATTTTATAATATATTCGGCAATTTTTCAAGGTTTTACGCTTTTGTTTTACCAATTTTAGCAATTCATTAGCCAATTATCTCAGATAAAAATTATAAGAACTTTTTTCTTGCCATAAAATTTCCAATCATTCTCATCAAATAAATACTTGACCGATTGCTTATAGGGAAACATCTAGACATAAAACATTTCTAAAACCTACAACAGTTTGTGTGTCCTTTTTTGTAGACGAAAGTTTAAGGTGGTCTGTATTTTTCGCATAACAGTTTACAAAATCGATCTGCTTTTAAAGTATGTTTCACTCAATCCAAAAGCTCGGTGTTTTGAATTTCAAAAACAAATTAAGAAAAATTTCTTCCTATTTTAATAAATTAAAATTTAATAAAATACCTTTTTTTTTTTAAACCTAAAATATTTTTTCTGATGTATATAAAAGATAAAAAGTGAAACATCAATAAAATTTCAATTAGTAATTAGTAATTGAGCTTTAAGAATTAATGAATGATTTATTGATTTTTTAAGTCAAACACTTAAGATTTTTTTTTATAAGTTAAGTCATGTGCAGAGTTGTAAGTATAAAAGCCCCGAAAAAAAGTCCAAAAGCCCAGTCAGAACGTTAAAATTTTTTCAAAAGTCCGATAATTGCTTCGCTTCAATGATAACCACCTGGGACGACAAAAATATCATTTTTTCGCAATAGTAACTACATGGAACAGAAGGAATTTCATTTGTCTTTTGTCTTCGATGCTACTTATTTGGCTCAGTTTAATTTAAAGATATCTAAAAAATAAAAGATTTTGACTCGGATAAAAAAGTCTTTTTGTCAGAAAAATTATTTTAGATGAAAAAAATTCAACAAAATTTGTTGCACTTTGTTGCGGTATTGTTTTGATATTCACAATATTCACACTTTTTAAAAAAAAACGAAAAACTTAGTCCGGACTTGGACTTGACTTGAGATTTGTGACTTTTAAACAACTCTGGTCACATGAATTGAGTAAGCATAGAAACAACGATTCAAAATGACTTTTTCCGATTTTTAGTCGTTCACATCTAAATTAATTCATATGATATAAGCATGAACTTTCTTTTTCAGCTAAAAAAATGAGCAGGTCCTTGCGACCACAGTCACTTTTGATTGTTTTGCTATTTAAATTTGTAATTTTTAATTGTAAATTTGACTTGTTTTAGAGCTTCTAGAAGTGTAAAAATGATTTTACAATAAAAATCGAAAAATAGTCATATGGAATCGTTGGTGCTTTAATGTCTAACCTATTTAATTAAATTTAAATTTTAAAATGATTCAGATTTGACAAAATTTATTAATTTTTAGTTGGCGAAATATGTAATTGATTAGATAATATCTAAAAAATAAAGTCTTTTATTAAATGGTGTTCTTTTTTTTGTCTGATTTGTTTCATTTCAGTCATTCAAATTGTTAAATAATCAGTTTGTAAAATTTAATCTCTTTAAATCTGAATTTAGTGAAAATGTTATAAACCTATGAAATTGGTCGTGTTTGTCCGGATCTGTTAGGATCTAGTGGTTCGCGGTTATAACACAAATAATAAAAGAAATTATATAATAATAATAACTTTATAAATAGATGGCCACTTCTTGCCTAAACAAATAATCAGGAATCAGAATGAATAATAATTAAAATATTAATAATAATAAGAACATGAATAACGTGTCTAATGTTTTACACCGAGTTGAATACTAGCATTATGCTACGCATATTAGATCATAGTATTACACTGTGAAGCTATAGGCTTAAAAGTTGGCTTTAGTCGGTGTTGTAGTTATTGAGAGAACTATAACAAAAAAAATTAGAGCAAAAATTTGAAAAAAAAAATTTTTTTGTTTAAGGTAAATTTTTGGGATTTTCTTCACGACCAGAATATTCTAAATTTTGGAAATGGTTCGAACAGCGTTTAAACTATTCGAGATTTGAATATGAAAAAGTTCAAGAATGGTTAAATGGCAGTTTGGTTCCAGCTCAAAGTGAGTCACATTCACCAAGCAGTTTGCCTTCGCCTGTTGTCGTTTTAACTAATCCGTCTATGAATTTATCCCAGTATCTTAGCGAAAATAAAAGCAAAATTTCGCGCCAAATAAGCTACTTGATTATGAAACAAACTTCATTAGAGAGTGACAATATACAATCAAGTATTTCGGTTAGCTTGTTGTCGGAGCCGACTCCTCCCGAACCTTTGCAAATACAACAAGATCATTTATTTGCCTCTATTGTCCATCATTTGGATTCATTCATCAAACATGGAAAAAATACAAATTTCAATCAGCTCACTCAAAACGAAAGTGTTAAATTTAATTTAAATACTGATGAACAAAATAATGAAGAGCCCGATGATGAAATAACTTTTGAAAATTGTGAAATAAACAAAGAAAATCAAAACAAAATATTTCGTGCTTTTTTACGCAAACGTTTGCGTAAGCACGGTCTAACAAAAACATTTGAAAAAATACGCGAAATGCTCCTAATGTCTTTGTCGCATGCTTTGCTTTCTTTGCAAATAGACAAATCTGAACTTAATGCAACAGACCAGTTGACCATATATCATTTAATTCCATACCATCATAAATGTTTAGAAATAATTAAAAAATTCTATCACAACGAAGGCTCAATTAAATATGGCGTACAATCGGACTCATTCATCCGCTTGGGTTTACCTTCATTTAGGCCTCTTTTCATCTATTTAAACAATGTCATACTAGAACTAATGCATTTGTGTATTCAAATGCAAAATGAGAATAAAGGTGTAATTAAAAAATATCTTGATTCAAAATTTAGTCTACTAAGCATTGAGGTATTGACTAATGAATTAAGAGAATGCATTGAACAAGCAATTCTAGTTCGTCAAACATACTATCACATGATTTATACTGTTTTTGAAGTAGCCGAATTGGATATTAAGCATCAACTAGAAAGAGATTTGTTCAAGTATGATGATGACTTAAAAGTGACAATCTCGATCTATCTAGATTTTATTACTAATTGGGTTCAGGATTTGATTAAAGTGTCAAATTTTGACAAAGCATTGTCTGTACTTGAGAATGAATGGAATTTTTGCAAGAACAACTTGTACTTTGTCACAGCTACAGAGGACATATTTGCCAGTCGTTTCTGTAACATGGGACTTCTTGTTTACGAATCATTGACAAACATGATTAATGCCATTGACGCTAAATACAAAGAGCCAATACGAATCGATATAGACAAAATACTATGGGATGAAAAAATAAAGAACTTGGACTCAAACTTGGCTTCTATTTCGATCCCGTATGAAAAACAAGACTTGGATTCAGAAGACAACACGTCCATTGACATAAACCTAGAAAGACAAGACTCTGGCTCAAGCAAGCTAAATCTAGACTTTAATGAATTTAAAGAAGAAATAAACAAATCAAGAAAACACTGTCTAAGAGCTCTTAAATTTACAGCTGAGTTTTTGACCGATCTTGAGCTTGCGGCCAAATATCAAGTGCTATGCGATCTTCAATATTTGCTAGATAAATTGCAGTCTAGTGATCATGTACTCGTTAATTTCACTAACAAAGAGCTTTTAAGCGATTCGTATGAGAGATCGTTTTTAATATTTGTGCCAAAAGAACTTTCTAATGAGCGAATACAAATTGCTCGTCTCCTATTTCTGATAAGTGCCAAGGACAATTTTGAATCGACTGAAGCCAACAAATTTAACAGGGTTTTTTTTTCCAAAAGTCCCGATCAGCAAAAAATTTTGGAACAAACTCAATCGAAAAAAAAACCCATTAGTGCGTTAATGAAACACTTTAGGAGAAATTCGTTTATGCTCAATTCAGCTCATAATAAAACATGCTATTTGTTATTTGTTCAATTGAGTGAAAACAAAGAATTATGGAGTTGGAATGGTCAAAAGATTAATCTATATGCTTCAAGGCCAGTTAAGCTTTCACTCTATCATCATCTTAGAAATCCATCCAAAGAATCAAATTCAAAATACTTGTATTTGTTAACCTCGAAGCAGTCAATTTTATTTGAGAAAAAAATAGAATTAAAACAAAAATTAAAAGGTAAGAGTTGTTTGGTAAAAGTCAAAATTTATTAATCCTTTTATATTTATTTTTTAATGAATGACATTTGGCTTAAAATAATTTCATTTTAACTTATTTTGTTCTATCAGAATTGTTTTTAATTAAAAAAATTTCTATTTTTTTAAAACAAAAAAATTATATTTTAATTTATTTTTAAAGACAAAAAAATAATTAATTTAATTCTTTGTGTTTTTCAATCAGGCTGGTCTACCGCGTTTTTTCTTTATAAATTTTTCATTGTTTTCCAATCTACTCTTTTTTGCTAATGACTGCAAGGATATCTCATCTGTTTCAGACTCTCCACAACTAATGATGCCTATTATTAATACATGCTTTATTATTACTATTATTTAAGAAGACCACCTTTTGTATCATGACGAACACGAATGTATTAATTCAATTAGTTTCTAACCGTTTTGTTACACTCAAGTTTGGACAAAACTTTAAATTAATAAAAGTCATGTGTTTGTTTTAAATTTTTATTAAAATAATAAGAGTGAGAATTTTATCCAACTAATAATTATTAATAGTTATTTAAATGATATGTTTAAAATAAAGTAATAAAACTAAATTTTAATTAAAATAAGATGAAAAAAATAACTAATGTTTTAAATTACATAAATGTTTTTTTGCAATAAAATCTTTTGCAAAGCTTAAGCATGTTAATGTTTTGGAGCAAAAGTAGAGTCCTATGAATCACTTTTACATATTAATCAGGTACGTTTAGACATTACTTCAAGATGGTAGATTTTAAGTGATTAATTAAGGTCAACTTTGTTTCTACCAATTTAGCATTTAGTAATATATGATCATAAGCTCTCGATAGGATTAAGATCAAGTGATCTTGTTGTAAGAGAGCATGATTTTTCTCATCAAACCATTCTTTTAATTAGTTTTGTCTTATGTACCGAAGTCCCATTCTCCAGCGTTCGGTTGTCCAATTTAGTTTTTCTTTTCACCAATTTTAATCTTTTGCTTCTAATTGACGCAGTCAGCAATCGTTTTTTCAGAGCTGTGTAAGTTGCAATTCCTTTACTAGTTAGAAATCTTCTTAGTTTTAAGCAAACTTCTTATTACTTTTTTATATAATTTTTCTTACTAGTTATATAAACTATTCTGGTCACTAAAAGTGAGCCTTCTTGGTCTCCCAGGCCTAGTTGATTCCTTTAGGGTCCAAACCATGGGCATCATAATTTTTTCTCTCATACTCCCACTTATTTAGCTACTTTTAAAGGAGACCAATTATCTGACATCTAGTTTTATGTGCTTTCTAAAAAAATTGTTTTATAGTTTTGATAGACGACCAATTGAGGGACATTAAACGGTAGTAAATAAAAACTTTATTATCTTTTTCAAAATGACGATGACTTTTAGTTTTCTTAAGGAAAATCAAATCAATAATCAATTTAAATCTTATTGATGCTTTATATTTTGTCTTTTGTTTACATGAGAAAAATTATTTTAGATAAAAAAGCTGCAAAATCTTTAAATAGATTCTCAAGTGTTCTTAAGTATTTTTTTATTCTTTTAAAAATTAAAAAAACTAATTTAAAAAAATATTTTTGTCCAAATAAAGGATGCATTACGCTTGTTAAAGAAAAAGCATCATTTCATCCATCCATTGATGAATCGATAACTGTTTTTAAAGATAAAATTTATGAACTTAGCACACAATGCACACAATGGATTAAGTCATTGGAAGCTGATTTGATACCTGACCTATCAAGTGAAGTTAACAATTCAGACTTGGCTAAAATTCAATTAAAAGTAAACGAAATACTGCGAGTGTCCTATTTGTTTGGGATAGAGCTGCAAAACGAAATCACTAAATTTATGACACAAAACCGCGCTGATTCATATGCTCAAGGATTGGCCGAATTTTCCATACAATGGTGCAATTACATAGTAAGCAAAACAAATCGAGGAAAGGGCAGAACGACTAGACCTTGGGCTGCCAACAAAGGCCTTCATTTGGTTCAAATAGCTGTGGTTCACTCGGTTCACCTGAACAATTGGGACTTTACTCGCTTAGTTCAAGCTATCGAAAGATGTTTTTCTCATTTAATTGGCGATTTAGAGCAACAAGATGAAAATTTGTCTTTAGCAATCATACGAAAAAATAGTTCAACTAGTCCGATTGCTTCAAAAAAAGTCCAAGACAAATACTTGCCGCCGCGAATACGCTTTGAACAAGCTTGCATTAGAATTGATCAGCAAGTAGAAGAGAAATTTTTTACTGAACGCAAAATAGGAAAGCAATTAGATTTGAACAGACAAGATTGGATTATTGCTGGAAATGAGGTTCAATTTAGATGGCAATTGGGCTTGCTAATCGGAGAAGGAAGCTTTGGCAAAGTTTATTCATGTGTCAATTTGGACACTTGGGAGCCGATGGCTCTGAAAATAATTGAATTTAAAAGAAACATAAAAATTAAAAATTTACAACAAATAGCTGACGAGATAAACAATGTGGTTGATATATGCCATGAAAATTTGGTCAAAGTGTACGGATCTGAGTTGCATAGGAAAGAATTGTTTATTTTTATGGAATTTTGTGGCGATCAGTGCACTCTTGATCGACTGAGTCGAGATGCGTCTGGTTTGCCTGAAAATTTGGTCAGAAAATACACAAAATCATTGCTCAAAGGTGTGGAACATTTGCATGAAAAAAATATAATTCATCGGGATATAAAGGGAGCTAATATTTTCTTGAAATCAATTGACAATCGTCACCCGGAAAAAGTAGTGCTCAAATTGGGAGATTTTGGATGTTCGATTAGACTAAAAGATCCAATTGGTACGGCTAGCAGGGATCAAGTAACTGGTCTAAGAGGAACATATGGTAAGTTGGTTAAAACAGAATTTCACCAAAAGTCAAATTTATGTAAATTTAGGCAAATTAAAGTTTATGATCAAATTAAAATGATCATGCTCAAAATTTTTTATCAAAAAAATGTTTTTAAGTAATTTTAAAATTTGCATTATTTTGCAAAAAAAAATTTTCAAAATTAACATTCAATGTTAAACTTGGTAATTTATAACTGCACAATTCTGCAAAAAATTTCTGCATGCAGAATTGTGCACAGCACTCAGATATAATTTAACATAGTTTGCAACACATGATAATATGTCTATGCATTTAATTGATTCTATCCTAAATTTTAACAGTTAAAATTTAGCACTTAAATTTTGTATTCTAAAAAAAAAACGGTCCAATATTTAAACAACTACATTTTTTCCAAATTAAGACAAAATTAAAAGTCCTATTTTTATACAGTCCTATTATCTAACGTTTAAAATTAAAACAAATACAAATAATTTAAATTTAGCTATTTTAAAAGCTTATTATTATTTTTGAGTTAACATAAATGACTGCATTTGGCGTAACTTTTGAAGAATTTTGTCTTTCTTCACAAAGATTTGTAGAGGATTTCGTATCTTTTTCATTGTATAGTTGGAATAGTTTTGAATCAGGTTGGTCTGAGACGGATTTGAGTCCTGATAACAATTTTTCGTTTTTTGACAGTGGATACTGTAAAACTTAAGAGTGGATACTGAATTGATTTTATTATTTGTAATATTACTCACTTGATTTATATTTTGTAAATAAAAAATTGAATAGTTTTTTAAAACTTTTTTTTTTAAAACTGTTAGAATTTGAACTGCTGAAAATTATTACTGTTAAAGTTTAAGACTTGTTTGTATATTTTTAGGAATTTGATTTTAGGATATGATTATTTAAGACTGTTTAAAAATAGGATGTTAAAATTTAGGAATTGAAATTTAGATGTGTGGATTTAGGACGCCACCATTTAATTTTATCACTTCGAACACTCTTAACAAAATTTTTTAACAAATAAATTTTTAGCATGAGCATAAAAATTTTGATCAAAAACTTCAATTTGCCATCAATTTAATGGTATAGAATTGTAAAGTCTCGGTTTGGACTTTAGGGATTTTAGCCAAGAAATAAATAAAACAATTAAATTTAGTTAAAGTTTATTTAAATGGAATCCAAAGTTATAACAAAAGAGGTAGTGGTTTATATAGCAGCTAGAACATGTGATTCAGCTGCAGTTAATTCAAGATTAAATAATAAGTAGAGACATGTCAAGACTTAGGTCTTAACAGAATGACACTTTTGTGGTTTGAGAAAATTTTTTAACTCATTGATAGCTTTTTAGCCATAATTTTCTTTCAGGATTTCTAGTTTTCTTCAAAAAAACTCTTGATTCGTTCCACAAACCCTCAATTTGATTTAGATCGGGTGATTTACGGTATCTGAATTCTTAAGAATAAAAATTAATTAAATCTTGACAAAGAGTGTCAAAAGTGTCAATTCTTTTCAGTAATTTAATTTGATTAAAATCTAGATAATTAACAGATGGCCATAAATGTTTGTCTTAAAATTCAATATAATAGTGAAATTTTGAGGATTTACAGCTTTTCATATTTTTTTTAGAAAAGTAAAATTTTTGATCAAATTTCATTTTTCAAACTTGATCAAAAATCATAAATGCGCAATTAAATTTTAATGCATCTTTTTGACATTACAATCCTTTTTCATAAGTTTCAAAAATAACCTTATCAAATTAATTATAATTGCGCATTTAAAATGTTTTGATCAAATTTAAAATATGAAATCTCATCAAAAATTTTACCTTTTTTTAAAATTTTTCTTTGCTAGTTTTTTTAAACTTTCTTATCAAAATTAGTTCACTTTGGTCCATGAATTGACCCCTAGCTGCGACCTAGATTGTCCTCATAGGATACAAAAGTCCAAAACTTGCTAACAAATATCATTTAATTGACCTTGATTCTGACTGATAGGTTCCCGATGCTTTTTATTTGGCTGAGTTTAATTTAAAAAAATTTAAAAGAAAAAGGATTTTGACTCGGACTTTAAAAAAAAATAAAAATAAAAGTATTTTGCTCGGATCCTTTTAAAAAAAAAAGTCCGGACTTGGACTTGACTTGAGACTTGTGACTTTTAACCAACTCTGTTTAGAATATAATTTTTTATTGAGTAAAAAATTGTAACTTAAAATTTTTTTAAATTTAAAACTCTTAATTTAACCATTATTAATTTTGTAAAACTCTATAAAATCTCCTCTTAGTCTTCTTGCTTGTAAATCTGCTATCCCTTTTTTTTTCATTCTTTTCAAGTTTTAGGACACGCCCTAATTCCATCGAAAAGAAAAATTTTATATATTTAAGAATTTTGTGTAGAAAAATTTTTTAGAAATTTGTCATTTTTAATAGAAAGTTATGAAATCAAATAATTATTTAAACCCGTAATTTCGTGTCAGGAACACGGACCAATAGTTAAGACAAGATGTGGGCAGCTTCTGTTAGCTATTTTATTGGCATCTCTTCAAAATAGCTTTTTTTGAAATAGCTTAATTAAATTAGCTAAATTATAATAGTTTAAAAAATAGCTTAGTTTCGCTTTTCACACTTTGAAATAGCTTTTCTAAAAAAAATAGCTTTAGTAGTTTTTATTCCAATACGTTGAAATAGCTAATATAATAAGAAAAAGCTTTTTTATTATTTCACACATTTCACACAATTAAAAAATCATTTGAATTTATAATGGATAATAATCCAGTCGATGAAATAAACAACCAATTAACGTGTGAACGAATGTATACCTAGGACTAATAATTTTGTAGAGGCTTGGCACAATGCATTCAGCAAAATGATAAGATCGCATCCACTTATTACGAATTGGTTGACTGGTCAAATTTCGATGAATTTTATGAAAAGACACTTAAGTATTAAAATATGATTAATTAACTTTTACCTTTTTTTGACACTTAGCTATTTTGAACAAAAATTTTTCAACAAAAAGATATTTTGAATCGTTTATTATATTTTAAGCTATTATGAAATAAACAATTAATCAATTAAGCTATTTTAATTAATTTATTTTGATTGATTCTATTGCGATAATTATATATAAATAATTAAATAATACTCTTCTTTTTATTTTAAATTGAGATTGCAATTGCTTAAAATTTACATTTAAAAATTTCTCACTTATTTAAATTTCATTAGAAAATTAAGTTATTTTAAATCAAATCACAGTTAAATAAATTCCAAAATTTCAAATAAAAAAGAAGAATTTTTAAAAATTAAAAAAGTCTAAAAATATTTTTTCAAGCATTTATGGCACCTGAAGTAATGGCCTCTGGTGGCTCAAAAAATCAAGGGTACACTTATTCAGCTGACATTTGGAGCATTGGATGTGTTGTTATAGAGATGTTTACAGGGAAGAGACCATGGCACCCTTTAAAAGACGAAGCCATATTATTCAAATTGCATCTGTGTTTTGACGGCGAAAGAAGACCTGCTTGTCCAGCATGCATTTCAGATGAAGCTGCACACTTTTTAAATTGTTGTCTTGATTTTAAACCGGAAAATCGAAAAAATGCCGATCAACTGCTCGAGCACAGTTTTCTAAAAATTCCGAAGGAAGAATTTGAATATTGATTTAGACTTAGTATTAAGTATAAAGATGGTATCTATTTAATTTTGTAATTATTCTATGGCTGCCAATAAAAAAATTAGTTAGATTCAGTTAATTTCATAACAGAATTAATTGAGTTAAGAAGTAAATTTTCTAAAAATAAAAACAAAATTAAATTGAAAATTTTTTTGTTTTTTTTTTTTTTTTCAATTAAATTTATTAATTTAATCAATAAAAAAACCAAATATTAATTTAAAAAGCTCAAATTTACATTAATAAGTAAAAATTCTATTTTTAAATAAGAACTTGATTATTGATAAATAGTGGCGTCAAATTAAAGGTTTTTAATTAATTCAATAATAATAATAATAATAAGAATTTTGGTAAATTCCCCACAAATTTAATAAAACAATAATATTATAAACAATAAACAATAATATAAATATACCAATATATATTATAAGCAATGCTTTAGAGCTGCTTAAGCAGTGTTTAAAAAACTGTCAACTTATTTCAAAAACGTACTGTAATCTTTGATTTTGCTTGTTTAAACACCCATCCACCGTGAAAATTTTTTCATGTGTGAACAAAATTGGAGATTTTTTTAATTACAAAATTTTATTTTTTTCTTCAAAGCTGTGAATATGTGAAACGCTTTTTCACATGGTTAGTGGTGAGAAAAGGTATTTTTCACGTTTAATATGGCTACGGAACATTAGGAATCTGTTGAATATACGGGGTTTTTCAGCCCCCATTTTAGTACTCAAGTGAGGAAAATTTATACATCATTTTGAAGCTTAATTTTAACAATGATTAAAAAATAGAAATATTTTTCCGAAAAAAATATCTATTTTTCAATCTTCAAAAAAATGATGAATATGCTTTAAATTGCCGAATAATATCAGTAATTTTTCCTGGAGCCAATTAATCGAAAAGATTAAATTTATCATTAATTCGAAAAATTCTTAAATAATGTCCATCAAACCGATCGGTGTATACTGTTGAAAATGTTAACTTATATACAAACCAATTTATTTAAATTTAATTCTCTAAATCAGCATAATATATCTCATGTTGTCTCGAATTTTTGATAACTAAAAATAAATTGAGATTAAACATTTGTAAGCTCCCTACTAATAAAAATTTGTTGACTTTTTGTTGAGATACTTAAACACGATTCATTTTTTATAAACCAGATCATCTTACTAGTAGATTCCTGAACTTTTCCACATATACATTTAAGTATTGATTTATATCTTGTAAATAGTTTATAAAAATATTAATCGTATCTGTTTGATCAGCTCTTTTGTTATTGAATTCATCATCTGTGCAGTCACATTTTAAAGCATTCATTAAATATGCTTTAAAATGTGACTGCACATTTTAAGAAGAGCTCTTAATTTTTAGTTTCAATTCATGCCTATTCTATTGAATTTTTTCGATTAAATTAACTAGTCGATTGAATTTCACTAGTCTGACCTTTATATTTTAGATTTGATGATGTAATTAATTTGCAAAAAATTTGGCTTTGTTTTATAAGCATACCATAAACTAAGAAGATAAAAGTAAAAAGTAGAAGAGCTCTTAATTTTTTTCCGAGTTAAACAGTTATTTGTATCAATTATTCGACCACCGTTTAAGGGAATAAATTGAACGAATAGATTATTCCATATTAAATTCTATATTGCAGGAAAATTCATTTTTTTGATTTTTAGTTTAATTATAAATGATAGAAAGCGCTTGATTGATCGAGTCTGAGTAAATTCATCGTTTTCTTCTTCGTCACTCGACTAATGAAACAATTCGGATAAATGATTGATAAAAAGCAGCTGGTTTTGGAATTTTATCCAGATAACGAGCGTGGCCAAAAAAATAAATAATACAAGCTATGTTTGAACAACAACCAACTGTTCTATTTCAATTTTTAGTGGCATAATACCAACCATTAATCGGATTTTATTGATATTTAAATTTTCGCAAACTATATAGCTTACATAAACCTTATGTAATATCGAGTTAAATGTCTTAATTGAATCTTAGTCATTAAAACTTTAGACTCTACTAATTATGATCACTTTTTTACTATTATCGTCTAAATTTTCTGCTAAATTTCCGAGTGTTGCTTTAACTGTTAGATCCAAAAGTTATATTTTACAAAATAAAAACATAACTAAAGGAGGAAAAATTTGAACAAATTCATTTTCCTTAATGTTAACAAACTATGCTGAATTGGTTAAAGTAGCAGCATTAATAACTTTTTCATTTTCTTGATTTAGCTTTATTTTCATATTTTTAGTAATTGTAAAACCGTCTTCTTTAGCAAATATATTCGGATGAAAAAATCTATCAATTAAAACTTATTTTAAAATCGTTCATTATGATTTTGACTTTTGAATTTTCTAGCTGATCATAATATTTACTTAGTTTATCGTCAGCAATTAAGCTCAACATCAACATCGGATAACGAGTATTATTTTTTAAGCTTTTGGAGTATTTTAATTAAACTTTTCAGTTCTGTCCAAAAAATTGGAGCCAGGATTGGTTGTAACAAAATTAGCTAAAAGAGACGATTCCACTCGTTCACAATACCGAGATACTTATATCCTTTCATCAAGCTGAAGTGAGATTTTATGTCTCTTTGAGTCATGCCTGTTTTAAATTGATATATTTTCAAGGCTTGAGATTTTGTTCAAACTTGAAAATCTTTCATTTATCAAGATAACTAAAAAGATAAAAAAACTCGTCTTTCTTGAAACCAGTTCTAATTTTCCATGTTTGCTTTCAATTTTAAAAGGATCAGCGAAATTATCAAAGAGCCTTTTTTTTTGATGCTTCGATCAATGTTTGAATTGATTTTTTGGCTGATTCACGATTTATTTTTGATTTGCCTTCGTTTATTTGAAACGAAGAGCGACTTCATTTAAATATGAACGAAATGATATACAGTCTTTTGGGATGTAAATTTTTTCTGTGCTTGAATACTTGCGTCTGATTGAATAAAAGCAGTTTGACAAAATTTTTTATACAAATAACACAGTTTTTATGACTACTGAAGGATTTTGGAAAATCGACATACAAAAATTCACATTCTACCGATCGAGGTCTCAGATCTGTATTTATTATACTTACCGAATCTTGAGTTATTTCGTTCGAATAATTGAATTCAAGTTCTTCAATTAAATATAACAGCTTCAAGCAGCGTGTCCAGGCGGATACTGATCCTGGAGTCGGGGAACGGTCGGTGGCACTAGGGGCTACCGAGAGGGATGCATCCGTTGTTTTTTGTTGCTTGTTGGTTGCTTTCGTCGACGAAGCTTCCTCAGAGCAACTCCGAGTTGAGGTCTTTCGGTACCCAGCACGATTTATAGTTTTCCGGACCACAAAACATCAGTTGTCCATCGAACAGCGACGACCAGATCATTTGTAGTAGCCATTGATTTTCTGGAACTTTATTCATGGTCAAGAACAGGAGGGGTGCGTGCCGCCTCTCAACCATGCGACATCTCAGCATTCCTTCCCGTTCTCGATTACCATTCTCCAAGATCCACTCTTCAATTGCGATAAGCGTGACATTTCGCAAAGTAGGTTTGGGTTCTGCTCGGACCTCGGACGGGACTTTTCTTTCTTCGCACTGGCATAACATTATTTTTATCTATTATAAAAATTTTTTTTTTTTTTTTTACAATTGATTCTTTAAATGTAATTAGGTATATTGCAGCCGATCTGGTGGCCTCCTGGATCTTTTGGGACGCACGGTTTATTCTGGCTTGAGCCGCTCAACTCGTTTTGAGAAACATCAACTTGCCTTCGCAAATAGAAATTAGGTTCAAAAACGGAGATATCTGTATCATCCGATAGGAAATTTGGATCCATCCACTAACTATCTTGGTTAATTTCAGCAGCGCCGCTTTATACCTCGTTTGTTTCGGTAACTTGATTTTCCAACTCTGGCGACAATCGTCTTGGGCGTCACCTGAACTTTTCAATGACTCCTCGATCATTATTTTATAGTAGGTGTTACTGGGTGGTTTAAAACACCTTTTTAATCTTCTAACGTGGACCAACTGTTTCATATGGTTAGTGTCGGCCCGGATCAGGTAATAATTTTCACTTTTGACTTCGACAACGGTGAAAGGCATTTTCCATTTATTGCTCAGTTTTCTAGACACACCCTTTTTGTTCGCAAGTCTAAGCAAGTATACCCGGCCTCGAGGGCATAGCCAAAAGGCCTCACGTTTCTGTTCGCGTAGAATTTGAACTTACTCACCTTGACGTCTGCATTTTGGGCTACGGTCTTGTAACATCTGAGCGGATCGGCTCGGACTTAGCTGGCATTAGACAGGACGTATAAATTAAGATCAAGGTCTGAGGCAGGGAATTGATGTACAATTCTCATGCTTTAAAACTAAAAAATTATACAATTGATTCTTTTGCTAATCAATTTACCTTAAAATTATCATATCTACATGTTACCTCCCTAATTTTTTTTGAACAAATCTCACAAAAAAGCAAAAAAATTAAAATTAAAGCAATTTAAAGCAGCAAACCAATAATAACAAAAAATAGATTGTCAGTTATTAAAACAAGAAAGTCACAATCAAGTTTTACTTTGTTTTTGTTAAATAAAACGGCATTTTGAAAAAATATTGCTTGGCTCAGATGAATTCAGATTAAATGACACGTCCTCAATATCTAGAGATGAAATTGTTGCTACTTCAACCGTAGAATTGATAAGAATTTGAACTAAACGTTGACTTGGTTCAACCGTAATAGTATAAGCTGTTGGAAAGGTCACTGGAGAAGTCCTGCTAGAATTTTTTGTTGCTTTAAAAAATCTATAAAGCTTAAAGCCAATTTTTTGAAAAGATTTAAAATATTTTTTAAATGAAAAGTTTAAATTAAAGAGTAATTAAAATACTTTTTTTTATTCTAATCACCGTCCCAACACCGTTCCACCGTAACAATCACCGTTAAAAAAACGTTCTACCGTTTTAATCACCGTTACGAAACCGTTCAACTGTGCCAATAATTTTTACAACACAGTTTCACCTTAACAATCACCGTTACAATACCGTAACGTTAATTACCTTAAACATCTGATTTCCGCATGGGTTGCTTAATATATTATGTTACGGTAAATTTAGTTTTAATGAAGAGAATAGTCTTTACGGACAAGAGTTAACTATTTCCTTATTCGTTAAAAAAGTTCATTTTTCTTCTTTGTCGTTTTAAACCGTTCATAAGCTTCTAAGTCGCATCTTTTCAAATCTCGAATAAAGTTCGAAGAATTAGACTTTATATCGGTAGTGTCGGCTTTACAGCGTTTACACTTTGCTGTTCTTGAAATGACTTTATTATCATTGCCAGCTATAAAATTTTAGATTAAATTATTTCAAAATACTTCTGTTTAAATTTACTCTTTTTAATTAATTCGCAGAAGCCAAAGTTTATTATTGCCAGTTCTTTCGAAGATTGTTCTTCATAATAAACATGGTAAGAGATTTGAGATTCCCCGGTTATTTAAAAAAACGAAATAAAATCAAAAATTTTACGAAAACAGCCATCGAAAAAATCGTTGAAGATTTACAATTTTTTCGTCGTTTTTTCGATACATATTTTTGAATAGATTTCGCAATAAATTTTTGAAAAAATAGCAAAAATATTTTCCGAATAATGTTCGGATTTTTTTTTCGTTTTTGTTTCGAAAATTTGTTATAATTTTAAATAAATATTATTTTAGCTAATAAAAAATAAATTTATAAATCATTCATTTATTAACGAAAGAATAAAGTTATCGAAATTTAAAGTTAAAAGTATAAACTAATGGTATTTTTACAATTATTTTACAAAATTTTTTAATAAAAAAAAAAAAATTAAATTACAATAATATATTATATCGTATAATCTAATTGGATTTTTTTTAATTTTTTTTCAAGTGACTCATGGGTGATATAAAAATAAATAACAGTCTAAAATTTTATATAAAAAATACAAAAAAAAATACAAAATAAAGATAGCATAAAATTTTAGTATATTTAAGTAAATTTTTTTTATTTAATTCTTTGATTTAAATTCAGACCAGAGTCCTCTCATAACGGACTTGAATTTTGATTCAGTTAGATTGACATTTTTTGAACGTAAGAAATCTTTAAAAAACATTAGATGAATATTTTAATAAAAATGTAAATTTTGTTAATACCTCCAGCTGCACTTAACTCGGTAAATTTTTCATTCATTGTTTACCATTGCTTTAAGCCCAAATATCTACATCAGAAACGAGTGCTTTTGCCATAGTTCGAAATATAAACTCAGGATTTTTTTGCTCACCTATCATTGTTTTTACTCTATTATTCAAATTCAAGCTCATAAATTTTCCAGGATAGTCTTCATGTATAAGAATTTGTCCCGAAGTGTTTCCAAACTTTCTTACTTCGTCAGGGTCTTTTTCTGATCCAATTTATTTCAAAACTTGAATTAACAACTTTTTCAAATTGTTGAACAAAGTTTGGTCTAATTTTAAATTTGTGTCATCATCTTTTTTTTAATTTTTATTTTTTTTTAGCTTATAATTTTGGACTTGTGCACTATAAAATGACTTAATAATGAATAAATTAACATTCTAAATAGATAATTTTATTAGTTTAAACTATATATTATTTTTTATTTTTGTTAAATTTTTGTTTTTATTTTATTCAAAAACAAATCCTTGCTTATCAAAAATATTTTGATTTTAATGGAAATAACTAGTGATAGGATTTTTCTTTTTTCTTCCTAAATAAAATGCATCAATGAAGTTAAATAATTAATCTAAAGCATTTATATATACAGATTTCTGTAGCTCTGAAACTGGAGCAAAAATAATTGAATCTGTTTTGACACAAATATGGATTGATGACTTTAAATTTGGAAATTTTGGATTAAAAAATATATATTGAGGTTTAGTAATAACGAAGCATACTGCATAAACTGATTTAGAATCTGAAATAAAATATTTGATAAAACCGAATTTTTTTTTGAATTTTATACAATAATCACATCTCTGTGTCTGCTTGTAAAATAAAGATGTAAAAAAAACATTATTTCTTTTGTAAATTTTAAATAAGTTGTAATGATTTCTTGATACTAAGTCATAAATCTGATTATTTTCATAAGAAGATATATTATTATTATTAACCTTCATTTTTAAATAGAAATCCTTACTTTGTATATCATGTTGAATGATTTCGTCATTTTTTATTTGATAATACAATTTTATTGAATTAAATGAATTAATTAATTAATTCGATTCCAAGAGAACTCTTACCTTTACAATTTCGAATGAGTATCCTATTAAAATTTTCATACTGGAAGCAACAAAATTCATTAAAGTAACCTATATTTCTTACATCACTAACAATATGAATAAGCTCATGTACACCTGAAAGCATGGAATTTGGACCATAAAAAAAAGACATATCTTTATTAAAAACTTTGATTAAAATTTGAATTGAAGGAATATATTTTTTATCTTTTGTTTTCTAAATAAATTTACTAAGATGATAATTAAGTTAATCAAATGGTTAAGTTGGTCTTGTTGCATGATGCCCCTAAATATAGGTAGAGCGTAGTATAAAACAAATGCAAGATATTCGTTTGCTTTCCAATATTTGATATGAATAATTTCACGTGGAATTCTAGGAATAAACTGAGGGACCAATATACAAAAATCACAATTAGTATCCCCCCCATGACAGGTAGTATAATCTCTATGGAGCTCACTCCACGATAAGGAAAAATAGTATAAATAAAGCTAACTTAACAAATTTTCAGACTAAAAAATGAGTAGATTATGGGACGCAGCAAGCCAAACAGTATGGAACGTTTACAGGCAAATATCAGACCACTTTATCAGGAAATTAAATAATCAAATGAGAGAAAAACCTACTCAATTGAATGCTAGAAGATTACAAAGAACATCATTAACAGATATGATAAAACAAACTTATCGAAATAATCCTTATGGTTTATTGTTAGCATTTAATGATAAATGATGTATTATCAGAATATGATTTAACACATAGAACAAGTTAAAGTGATATAAAAGATTATGGAGAATTTAATAGATTACATAAAGAAAAACAATAAATGGATGCTGAAATGGATGCATATAATGCATTCTTAGAACAAAACTATGGATATTCAAGTGGTGATAAACGACCGGCTTTAAATAGAAGTGATGATCAAAATAAAAGAATTAGAGATAAAGATCCATCACCAGAACAAAATCCACCAATTGTAGAAGCTGTTAGTGAAGGAACATTAAATAATAGTGACCTAAGTGACGAACAAATAGAAGAAACAGTTATAGAAAATACAACAAATGCTGAACCAGATTTACCACTAGCTATGGAAGTAGAAAACGCTAGAGCAGGAGGAAGTGTAGGAATAGGACATCATGAAAGTTTTTTCGGCAATACAGGAAGAAATTTAGGATTCGAAAAATCAAGGCATGAAAGAGAGATGATAAAACCTCACAATAGACAAGACATAGTATACTATTCGGCAATGTCAAGATTTGATTCACCTGTAACTGTAAACGATTATAATATAACAATTGGAGGAAATCAAAGAAAAACAGGAGTTCTACAAATAAGTAGTGCACAAAATTAACAAATGCAATATCCTTATTGTGATAGAAACCAAAGAGCTTTATCAGGACAAGTATATGGAAAAAGACTAAATCTATCAATAGCTAATTTCTTAGACCATAAAACATTTAATGCAACAACGAAAGATTAAGACAATATTCTAAAGTTGCGATAGATTCATTTACATTAGAAGTTGAATTACATACTAGAAAAGGTTCAGCTTTTGAAAATCAACATTATGTAGAATATTGGGGAGCTGAAGCTGGTGACGCTAGAATGGGTTATGATCAATTAGCAGCAGGAAGAAAAGATTTAACATGGAAACCTCAATTTTTAGTACATAGAGATACAACAGGTTCATATGCGAAAGATGGATTAACCTGAAGATCCAGAATGGGGAGGAGCTGCAACACAATCAAATCCTTCAAGAAGATTAGAAAAATTAAGACAAATAGATCAAAATATTGATATAGTATCAAGTGGTTTTAGTTTTACAAGAAAAATTCAAGCTGGAGGACCATATTATATAACACCAGCACAATTATGGACAATTAGAGATCAAAGTTTATCACTTTTAGTAAATGAAATTGAAGGACAATCAGCAGATGCTACTGGAAACCTAAATAAATGGCCGGAATTTTTTAATTTTCTAATAGCACCATTAAATGCAGATGGTTATGGGACATTCAAGAAACAATGCTGCAGCATATATTACACCGAATTTCCATGCAGAAGCACATATAAAATATACAATGAACCTTTTCTGTCATGACAGTACACAAAGAGAAACTGGAGGAGCAAGAAGCATAAGAGAAGATCCATATTATAAAGCGAACGATAATTTAAAACAAAAAATAGTATCACATATGAATGCCCACTGAACAGCTTAGTGGGTAAATGACTAAAATAACAGTAATAGGTAACAACACTTAGCAAGAAAAAAAAAGACATGCCAAGTTCTAATTTCTAAATATACAATTTAATTGTAAATAGTTTAATTAAGTTATTAAAATTTGAGTCGGCTTCTAGCGACCCTAGTTGTCCGTCTCATTTTTGTTAAGATAATTTAGCAAAAAATTTATAATTTCATTTAACTTTATTTAATTATAATAAAATTTCAAAAGTAAAACTTAATTTTTCATTCAAATAAAAGATCATCACGACAAGCTTCCTGAACATTATCACAATAAAAACCATCAGGAATTTTTCTTTTTGATGTTAATTCTTCATCAGATGATATGTAAAAAGGTTCTGGTGGAGATGGTTCTTCATCAGAATTATATGCTTGAATATTATCCATTACCAATTGAACTTCTTTTTTCATTTTTTCTTCTGCATCAATCATATCTAAAAATTTTCCCCGATCCTGAGAGGAACGAATAAGTTTGGCAGCTATGGTTCTATAATCATCATAGCATTTAGCATTTAATTTGGCATATAAATTTGCTAACTCAAGCGAATCCATGTCATACAAATAAAATCTACGCTTGAACTCTGGTTTAGCATTGATCAGATTATGCATTGTCTGATAGTCTATTAAACTATCAGGATTGAAAGAAATGAAAAACCTTTATATCTAAAGCATGAGATCATCTATTGATGACTTATTTTTTGCTAGCCTTACATTAAGACCTGTACCTGAAAGTTGTTCTTTTAAAAGACAAGGACTATCATCTAAAGTAATTTTCCTATGAATTGATATCCATTTACACTCCTCTATTACTATTGTTTCTATTGCTCCTCTAGCAGCACTTTCATATTTAAGGATATCATCTTTAACTAATAATGTTCCAGGCCAAGTATGATAAGATCCAAAACTCATAGCGAGGATCTCAGCAAAAGTAGTTTTATAACTACCTGATCTTCCCGCAAAAATCACAGCGTATCCAGAGTTACCTGGGTGAGCATCAAATTTTATTCTTTGCTCCCTAAGCCACTCTAGTTGATTTTTAAAGGGAATCATTTTTCTTATCTCATAATCTGATAGAGGGAGATATTCATCTTCCCTCATTCTCTGATCCTCTAAAGACTGTAAAGTATCTGTGAAAGCCTTACTTAACCTCATTTTAATAGCTCTCTTCTTCCAAGAGTTATATTGAGGACAATCAAAACGAAATTCTTCCATCTCTTCCTTACTATGTTTAGGTTTATTCATCATTCCTCTAATTTTTGAACAAACCATCTTCCTATTCTCATGCTTACATAAAATACTATCATCCTCAAATAAAACGGTTTTTCTTTTTATATAGGCTACTATATTATTATAGTGGCCGTCATCCTTAATAGAATTAAAATGCATAGAAATAAATGCGATCTTTGCATGAGGATTAGTAAAACCCATGGCTTCTAATGAAGCTTTAGACATTTCTCTTACGTTCCTATTTACAAATAATTAATCTTAACCTAATAATAAAAAATTTGACTAACCTTTTGCTAATCCTTGGAATACCAAATATATGCCAATGTCAATGAAAACTTTTCATTTCGAAATTTTTTATCAAACCAATATTCTGTTAATTTGCGGACAACTCCTTCTAAAATTGAATGCATCTAGTCTATCATAGTACCTTCAATTGGATAAAAATATTTTAATCCATTTATAGCAGAAATGCCTTTAACTCCTCTTACTTCTTTTCCTGTTGCTAAACAATTAGATAAATCTTTTGATATTTTAACTGACTTCTAAGAGGAACTTCTGAATTATATAATTTAAATGGGTAAATATGAATTGAACCATTTTTTTTAAGTTCGTTACGACTCACCGGGTTGGTCTAATTTTGTACAACCAAAAAAACCATTGAACTGCTTCATAATTAGCAGACTTGCTCTAGCTGGTTTGTCTAGGACAGTAAATAAAAGAAAAAACTTGACTAATTCTAGTTTTTCATTAACTTTCATTATCTCACCGAGATCTTAACTTTTGAGCTCGATTAAAATCGGTTCAATAAAAATGGGAAATGCAGGCTTATTAGGCCCGACCCATAAACTACCATGAATAATATTTTCAAAATTAAATCTATCTTTTAAACTCAATTAATTTATAACAAAATAGATTGGCCAAATGCTGGTTTTAGAGGATTTGTATGGACTAATTCCAACTGTGTTCAAAGTAAAAGTAAAGAATCTAGTATTTTTCTTTGATTTAACTCTTTCATAAATTGTTGAAGCTTTAAAAATTTGAAAAGATAGGCTAAGAATTCAGAATTTGCCGTATTTGTCCTAATATATTATGATGATAGAATTTTGATAAACATTTCCCACATTCACTACACTTATTTAGAAATTTTATACTTGTTTTAAAAATTTTGTTGCAGCCATTGCAAAATTCAAATTTTCTATAATTTATTTTTGATTTTTCATCATTTTCCAAAATATCTATTATTTTATCAATAGAAGCAGGAATTTTTAATTAAGGAACAAGTTTTTTAATTAGAATGATACAATCTTCTGTTGAAGATTTTGTCATGTTATTTTTCAAGCATAATTTAAAAATTTCCTCGCATATATTTATTGATTCATTAGGAGTAGAGATTTTTTCAGAAATTTGTTTTATATGTAGTTCATCAATATTCTCTTCTTTATTCGATGTTGAGTGATCTAATAAAACATCATTATCTAGATTGGATAATTGGTTATTTATTTTACCCTGTTTTACCTTTCCAATTATAGGAAGATACCTTTTAAAAGAAATATCTTGAGACTGATAAGGGTTTTCGGAAAATAAACATTTAGAAGAACGCGGAATATCTTGCTTTGAATCAATTGATAAATAGATTCTCCTAAATTTTTTCATGTTTAAAAATTCTGATAATAATAAAAAAATTTTGTATTTAAATTAATAAATTACCAGATTATAAATAAAGCTTTAAAAAAATATTTATTTTTTTTGATAGAAAACTAACCTTAAATTGGATATTGACAACAAAGGTTGATTTTTGTTAATGTATTGAATTCACACGTCAAAATCGATTGGAAAAAATCGTTAGGTTTTTTAATTAATCTAGTTAGATCACCTTGTTAAACACTTCTTTGTTTATAAAAGTCTAAATGTAAAAAGAATTTATTTTAATTTAATATATTTTTTCAAAAATGTATGACCTCCTGAATTAGATGATTAGAAAACTTTCCAATTTAATTTTAAATCATAAAGTAAAATCTTTTTTTTCTCAATCGTAAATAAGAGTTTAAATCAAACAAGGACTGTCGAGTTCATGACCTTTGTTTTTTTCGATAATTATTTAGCATAAGTATGATAATTTAAACAGTTCAAACAGTCAATGCAATTATCCTTAATTTTATAACAGATTTTTTTCTAAAAAGCCGAATTTTCGAAATAACAGATGACTCTTTTTTTGGGATAGAAAAATCAAAAGGTTTTTTTTTATTAAAAAAGATTGTTTTAATTTGCTAAATAAAAATTCAATTGTCATTTTTATTTTTTTTATGCATTCAATCTTTAAAAGCAGATGTGAAATAATTATTTACTATTTTAATCCGGAAAGGCTTAAAAACACGTCACAGATAAAGCAAATATTTTTAACAATAAAATTATAATTGTATTTCGAAAATGTTTGGTTTTTGAAAGAAAAAATTAAAAATTTTACAAATATATTAAATTTTAATTTTAAATACTTTGACTACAAATATGGGATTCTAAGACAACTCTCATATTTTATATGATTTTATAAAATATAAATTAAAAATAAATTATAAAAAGTTTAATTTAAAAAAATAATCTTAATAAGTTAAAAATATTTAAAAATAATAATAAAAATAATAATAATAATTATTATTGTTGTACAGATAAAGCTGTAACAGAGAATGACAAAAATCTCTCTACGCATTATCTCGATTTAGTGTCTGCTCAATATAAAAAAAAAATTTAAAAAAAAAAGAGATTAAAGATGGGTTCCTATCGATTATTGCCTGAAAAGATTATATTGAATAACTGAACCTTGCACGACCACGGTCACTCAATTGGTCTTTGTCTACTCGGTCTTAGTCGGCCAGACAAAAGTCTTCGACATAGACATGCCGGGGACAACACACAAACAATGAGAGTTGAGTCATAAAGTCAACCTCAAGGTGATGATCACATGGGGTAGCACGCCTTTGTGAACACTCTCTCAAAATGTCTTTAAAAGCTGATGTGAAACCGCCGCTTTTAAAGACATTTGAAGACAAGACGATGTCTATGAACACTCTCTCTCTTTTAATAATTTAAAAAAATTATTAAATAAAAGAAATTTTCTTTAACTACCGAGAGCGTTAGAAAAATGTTGAGAGATTAAAGTTTTGTAATTTTGGATCAATGACCAAAGAAAAAAAAGAAAAAATCCAAAAAATTTTGAGGGATGCTTTCTCAGCACAAAAAGCATTAATTTTCTTTTGGCTTAGTAATCTTTGATGAGCTTAAAATGAAATTTACTTAATTTTTTTTTTGAATAGTGTGTTTGAATTTTAAATTGAAAAATGCTTATTTAATATCTTTATTTTTTTTTGATTTAACACTAGAAAGCTCCAAGGGTTTATTAGACACCTTTTTGAAAATTTTAAACTTGAATTTTATCTCAAAGATATTAAAATTTTAAGAAAATACTCAAAAAACTAAAAATAAAATTGTAAAATTAAAAAAAAAATTTAATTTTTAAGTAAATTTTATTTATTATTCTTGATATTTTAATTTTAAATTTTTGTAAAAATTAGCCGGGCTTTCTAGTAATAAAAGAACAATTGTACTCTAATAATTTAAGTAGTACTGGTAAGAGTTCTTGCTTTTATTTAAAAGTAATAAAAAATAAATTTTTAAGTAAATCAATTCTTTACTTTGATTAAATATCTTAAGAATTCTATTTCTTAGAAATAAATTAGAATATTTGAAATTAAAGAAAAATATCAGGTCATCATTATATTGGTAAATAAAAATGAATTTTGTAAAAATTAATAAAAAAACGGTGATTAGAATAAAAAAAAGTATTTTAATTACTCTTTAATTTAAACTTTTCATTTAAAAAATCTTTTAAATATTTTCAAAAAATTGGCTTTAAGCTTTATAGATTTTTTAAAGCAACAAAAAATTCTGGCAGGACTTCTCCAGTGACCTTTCCAGCAGCTTATACTATTACGGTTGAACCAAGTCAACGTTTAGTTCAAATTCTTATCAATTCTACTGTTGAAGTAGCAACAATTTCAACTCTATATATTTTTTTTGTGTCATTAAATCTCAATTCATCTGAGCCAAGCAATATTTTTTCAAAATGCCGTGTTTTTTTCAGTTCAGAAATCTTTGCCGAATCTTTAGTGAAAACTTTGTTGTAATTCGTGGCCCTTAGGAATTCACAGAACCTAAAATTTTGATTTTTCTTGCGAACCAATAGCATTTGTCAGGTTTTTTTTTAGCTCGTTGTCCATTAATGCTTTTGCAACAAGTTTTATATGTTCCGTATGATCACTTTATGCTTTCAAGTGAATAATTATATCACCCAAATATATTTCACAAAACGGTATTTTTCCAATTATACGATATATCATTCAACTAAATTACTAAGGTGCATTTTTTAACCTGAAAGGAAGTCTTTTGATCTGGTGATGTCCATCGGGGGAAGGAAACGCTGTCTTTTCACCGAATCATGGTGCATTTCTACTTGCCAGCACTCCGATATTAGATCCAATGTCGAAAAATATTTGGAATCGCTCAGTCTTGTCAAAATATCATCAATTCTTGGTAATGGTACTGGTAAATTTAATTTTCTGTACTCAATATAAAAGCGTTAGCTTCCATCTTTCTTCAGTATTAAGACTACCAGTGAAGACCATGGTGAAATGGGCATTTCTATTATATCGTTATCTATTGTTTTTGACTTCGTTTTGTATTATTCCTCGTTCTTCCAGAGCTTTTCGATAAGGTCTTGGAAAAATTAGGACATCGTCACTTGTTCCAATAACGTTTCTATCGACTTTTCTTTTTTTGAGTTTTCATATGTTGATTGCAAATCAATCTTTTATATAATCTAAGGCTTTTCTAAAGTATTGATATTCACTTTCATCTAGTTTATCAATTGGTTGAATTTCTTTTTTATCTAAAGAGGATTCAAAAGGAAACTCCTAATTTAAATTGTATTGATCTTCTTAAAAAATATCGTCCGCTATAATTTATCTGTTAGTCTTTCAGTAAAAACTTGATTACAGTATTTTTTTTTATATGACACATCGAGGAAAACTCCTTCACTTGGGATTTTTAAGCTTTTTTCACTTGGATTAAGATTTTCTTCAGTAAGCATAAACCAATCAAGACCTAGGAGCCCATCATTGTCTTCATGATCGATTTCTAGAAATTCAAGGTTGCATACATGATCTTCGATATTTAAGGGTTTTAATGCTTCTCTTTTCCTATCCACTTTAACAATATTGTTATCTGCTGATTTAATTCTAATGTCAGACTGTTTACGGTTATTTTATACCTTTCCATAAAATTATTGCTTAAAATTGAAGTTTTACATCCGCTATCAAGTGCTAATCTTAGTGTTATACCATTTATGGCTGCTGTATATATAAAAGCTTCCCTGAATCACATGTGTACACATATTCTGTCTTTAATTTTCAGATGGTCTAAATCATTGTTTTCCATTTTTTTCATAACTCTGACCTTTAATTTTTGAAACGTTTTCTTTTCCATTTAAGGCGGGTTTCATTAAAGAATCCTTAAAATTATAATTTTTTTGTCTTAAATAGTTAATAGCCGAGGGTTTGCTAAAATTGCTTAACCCAAATAACTCTAGACGCTAGCTTAAAACTTTTAAGTTCTGATCTCAGCCCTCTCTGAACATAAGCTCGTTTCAGAGTTGATAATAATTGATTTTTAAGTTTTTCCCAAGTCACAAATTCATCTCTCTTTTGCATATTTCTAAGCATTTGCAGCGCATTTCCTCCAAGAAGTTTTGTAACACAATCTATAAGAATACTTCTAATAATTCCTAAATTAAAAAAAAAATTTACTGTGTGTAATCGAAAAAACAATGTTTTTGTAAAATATCATCTTGCAAAAATAACAAATATGCTCTAATTTAATTTTATTTAATCGAGATGTTGTCAGATGCTATATAAATGAGCTGCTTGTTCATGTGATTCAAAACGTGCTTTGTCTAAGATTAAAACGATATTAATTGACAAGCGTTGCAACATGACAGCTGATAAACTAAAAATTATTAATTCTTTTTATTTTAATTCAATGAAATTGTAAACAATCTCTGAAAAAATAAGAGATGATTCTGAATAAGTTTTGCATTTTTTTCTTTATTAAATTGACTAAAATTCATTAGTAAATTGTTTTTATGTTCTTTTAATTTTATTTTTATAAGCTTATTTTAACTGTAATCATAATGTAGGAATTCAATGAAAAATAGGAAAATTTTCTGGGTTTAATTTTTCTTTTGATTGGTTAAAAGAAAAGACTTTTATTTGTGAAACTTTTATTTTTATTGGTTAATCAAAATTACAATATTTTACAAAAAAATAATGAAAAAAAATTAAAATAATACAATTTTAATTTTGTTTGCCTTTTTTAACATAAAAACGGAAAATAGCCTCGTTCGATAAAAACAATCAAAGAAACAAAGAAAAATGGGTTGAAAAAGGCCGAGCCTTGAAGCAATCCGGTGATTGGAAAATGAGCGGCGTGTATAATCCATGCTAATCAGTTCAGACCATCACAAAACCATACAATCAGTTCATCAGTTCAGTTCGTTCGATAAAAAAAAGTTTTTACTTGTATATCCTTTCAAAAGATTTCTTAAATCTTGTGAGTTTTTAATTTAATTTGAAATGATTTTTCATCAATTTCAAAAAAATCGCTTTTATTGATAAACCTTTCCTTAATTATCCTATAATCAAAAAGAAAATCTGTTGCGTCGCTATACCCTTTTGAAAATTATAAGTCTTTCTCATATAACTCATAAATTTTTATGTTAATTTTATTCCGTTTTTTTTTGTAAAATATTGCAATTTTGTTTAACCAATAAAAATAAAAGTTTCACAAAAAAACGTCTTTTCTTAGAACCAATCAAAAAAATATTTCAAACAAGAAAAATTTCCTTTTTTCTTCAATATGTTCAAAAATAAATATTCTTACAATTTGAATATGAGATAAATTTTATTAAATATACCATAAATAAACCATATTTTGATGGCTTTATATCAGAACATAGAATAGAAAATTACGTTGAATTTTTATTTACCTGAATAATAATAGATAATCAATTAACATAGAATTAAATGTTCAAAATAAACACATATAAAAATAACTTCATTAAATGTTTAGGTATTTTTTTAATTTTAAACGAAAAAATCAAGAATATATTTTATTTTTTTCTTTACAATATCCTTGTTTAACATAGAATCTATTCTTTTAAATAATTTCTAGTACAAATGATCAAGCGTTGTTAACTAAATCTTGGAAAATTGATTCATGAAAATGCCTAAAACTCGAGTTTATAAAACTCGTTTAACTCGTGTCCAAAATTTAGTTAAAAAAAAAACCTAAACGACCATTCAAACTTCTTAAAACGCAAGTTCTAGAAAGAAATTTAAATAACATTCAGCTTTTTTCTCGGGCACAAATACTGTTTAATTAGGAAAATTGGAAAAACATCAATACGAATTTATTGAAATCAGTAATCAAATAAGAGACAATCAGAATTAGACCAATAAACTAGTGACTCAAAAAAGCAATTAATCGAAACAGATAAAGAGTTCGATGATAGCTTTGAACCTGAATCTATTTGATATCTTTTATCAAAAACATTAAAGAAAATTTTCAATGAACATCGGATGAAGCAATTATTTTAAAAAAGCTATTTAATTAAACCTTAAAACTGTTTTTACATTCATAGTAAGATTAAACTTTTGGAATATTTCTTTTCAGCAAAGTCACTTTGACTAGAATGTTAAAAGCTGATGGCAGGGTCCCAATAGGGATATTGCAGGACCTCATCGGCGAGATATGGCGGCAAGAAATAATACCAGAGGACTCGTCGAAAGGCCTAATAGTCAGGCTCTAAAAGAAAGGTAACAAAATGATATGTGACAATTGAGGAGGAATAACATTGCTACCAATAGCAAGCAAGGAGTTCTCACTTAGAACATCATAATACAAAGTATGGAATGGAATAGCCCCCTGTATCTTCACTTCATTGGCTTCAAGAAAGCCTTTGAAAGTATACACAGAGAAGCCTTGTAGGCAATATTAAGATCTTATGGCCTACCACGGAAGATAGTTAACTTGATAAAACTCTTCTACGAGAATTTCGAGTGAAAAGTGATTCTGAAAAAGGAAAATCTGAGAATTTCAAAGTGTGTACAGGAGACACACAAGGGTGCGTTCTCTCTCCGAGATTATTCCTAATATTGATTGACTATGTCATGAAGAAAACTACTATTAGTGCGAGAGGTATTCAATGGGGATTAACTGCAAAACTTGAAAACTTAGACTTTTGAACTGATAAGACTGATGATCTGGTGCTAGTATCTAATATAGAAGCAATAATGCATATGAAGACGCAAGACTTGGTAAAAAGCTAAACCTACCTGACTCGAAATAAATGGAGCCAAAACGAAGTTATGTGCATAAACACCGAATTGGATACCCCGATCACCATCGATATTACACAAATCGAATGTGTAAATGAGTTCACATTCCTAGGTAGAACTATCAGCACAACATAGGGAACATACAGAAACATTTAGAATAGACTTGCTAAAGCAAAGAGTGTCTTTGCTATACTCCGACCAGCATGGAAATCAAACAGCTACAGCAAGGAAACAAAGCTTAAACTATACAACAGTGTAGTAAAAGCAACATTGATGTACGGAAGTAAATGTTGGGGGATGAATAATAAAATAATAATAATTAACCCTTTTCTATCCAAGCGGATAATGGGGAGGCGCTCATCTCTGAATAAATCTGACGGAAAAAGCCCTAAAACATTACACACTGAAATACTGCGGAGGATTCTCCCGATACACTGGCCTGAGACATTGTCAAATGCTGAGCTTTACAAACAACAATTTACAAATTACAATTTTATGAACCATGTCTCGACGAAAGCAACCTTAAAAGCAATTAAAATCTTTAGAAATGCGGATGATACCCAATCAGTAGCCTCTGATGATGATTATAATGATTATGAGGATAATGATGACTTTGATAAAGATTTTGAAGATGAAATGGAAACAACAAATCAGCCTAAAGCTGAATATGATTCAGACGATGACTCTAATGAAGAAACTAAAGGTAAAGAAGAAACTTAAGAAACGAACATAGACAAAACTTCGAAAAATGGAACGATATGGATAAGATTGAAAGATGTAGAAGAGACAAGTCGTAGAAAAAAGATTAATTTTGATGAGAAAGTTGGACCAATAAGCTATGCTACACGTCAGATAAATGAGACCAAACTTTCATTTTTTTTATGATTTTTGACCTGTCGATGATAAATTTTATAATGAATTGTACGAATTGTTATGCGAAACTGCCGATCCTCTAGTTTCATTTTCAAAAGAAGACATACTAGCTATTATCGGTTTACTTTTTGCAAGAGGTGTTTTATGCCCAAATGTTCCTCTCAAAGCATGTGGTCAAGAATTAATGGAGTGAGAATGATTGGAAAATTTTATGGAAAGAAACCAGTTTATAGATCTATTGAAATAAATTAGATTTGACGATAAATCAACCCGTTTAAAAAGAGTGAAAATTGATAAGTTTTACCAACTATCGGATAAGTTTATTGAAAATTCTAAAGCTTACTATAGACCTATGGTTTACATCTTTCCGTCGATGAACAATTGTTACCTTGCAAAGAATAGATAAAAGATAAAAACGTTGCAGTATTTAGCTTTTTTCATGAGAAGCTTTTTACGATTTCTGAGCATGCAAGAAAATTGCCAAATGTGATTGATCCTTACAATAAGAAAAAAGTCGGCGTCAATTTTGTTGACAGTATGACTCTTTTATATTCTGTTAAGACTAAAACAAGACGTTGGCCAGTTGCAGTTTTTTACAATATTTTAAATTTAGTCGGAATAAACAGCTGGATCTTGTATAAAACTTGTAACAGAAGCAAGATTTCTCGTCGAATGTATTTTAGATCATTTACAGATGAATTATTGGAAATATGAAATAAAAGTGTACAGCCTACAACTCCAATTACTCTAGTTGTTTCGCTTAGCAAGCACTGAGATTGATTTATCTGCAATTTAATGCAGAATTTACAATAGTTGATTATATGAACTTTAATTTTCTTTTATATCTTTCAATATTAAGAATAAAAAAACGAATGCCAATTTGTGGCAAAATCTTTTTTTTCAGAAAAATTTTATTTTAAAAAAAAAAGAGTTTGTGTTAAAATAATCCAAAAGGGTCAAAATGACATCATTGATATAATCTTATAATCTATATAAATTTATAATGTTTATAAGGTATCATTTTTGTATCGGCTATTTTAATACTCGTAAAATATTTTTATTTGCATACAGGCGGGTTTACATTAGAAAAAAGGTTGAATTCGACTGCAGCACAAAAGATCATAAAAGCTGCATACACACTCAAAAAAACATAGCCAGTTTTTAGTTCCAAACGCCATTTTCCAAAATGAATAATTAAAACCTTTTTTATTTTTATTAATAAAAGAATAAATAATTAAAATCTATTTATCAAAATTAAAAAAGAAGAAATACTTACTGTTGATAGAACACAAGAAAAAAGTATGAATGAATCGTAGCCGAGACCAGCTGAGTTAATGACCACATAGCCATTGTTGAAAAATGATTTAACAAACCAAGGAAGCGCCAGTCCAATCAAAAGATCAAAAACATTTGAACCAATTATGTTAGACACTCCCATATCGACCATTCCTTGTTTTACAACCACAATACTTGTGTACGCATCAGGTATGCTGGTTCCAGCAGCCACTAATGTTATGGCCATTAGAGCATCTGGTATGCCCAATGTAAAGCCAATAGTTACTACCATCCAAATGATTAAATAGGATAAAGCGGCAAGCCAAGCTACAGACAAAATAAATGTCAAGTAAAATTTTTGCTTGTATTTTTCGACTCGACAATCTGGAATGGTGAAATGAAAAAGAATGCGAATGGGAACAAAAAGTGCGCTTAGTGCCAAATTTTTAATGTTGTCATGTCCTACAAGATGTTTAGACAACACAAGTTGATAGTTTTCTATTTTAAAAGGATTCATTGATAAGCTTTTAATTTAAATTTAAATTTTATTTTAATTTTAGATCTCAAATTCAGAGCATTAATTTTTTTTTAAAAATAAAATACATTAATTTTTACAACTCAACAATTATTCAATAAACTATTTAAAATAGCAAACTTACTGTGTTATTACTGATTAAAACCCCCCAAAAGCACAGAATCTTTTTTTAGAAACCGATTTTCACTACCAAGATTAAAATGAAAAATTATTAAATGGTTCCTAGATAGAACAAGCTAATTGGTAGGAGAAAACAGCATTTGTGAATGAATTAAAGAAAATTAATTAGCCTCCTGACTCAAAGAGGTTCTTGTGGCAAAGTTGGAACAATCCGATTAAAACCAGTATAGTAAATAAACTTCAGAATCAAGCTTTTTGTTAACTAAACAAACTGTAATTGAACCAGATATTTCGATACCGTAAAATAAGGATTTCAATCGACGTTCATAGTTTAAAATGGATGACATAGCAAAACTATATGGTAATGACATTAATTAAATGGAATAATGTATCTACCTTGTGGAAACAGAGGCTTAACACAAGAGAATAGATAAAAATAGATTTGCTACTGCAGTAAATAAATTCAAAAGAGTAATTTCTTTGAAATTTTTGTTTTAAATGAAGAATGTAACTAGATTATCTGCGAAAAGCAGAGAGTATTCATTTTTTTTTTTTTTTGGATATCATTGATATATATACTAAATAAAAGAGGATTTGATTCAGATGAAGTTTCTGATAACGAAGAAAATGAAGGCAAAGTTGAGAAACTAACATAGACAAACCTTCGAAATATGGAACTTTTTTTCAAGTTATACTTTGGTAGAAAACTTGTTAAAGAAGAAAACAACTTATATTTGATATTCTTCACTCAAGTGATCATTCACATTTACCTAGAGTCTAAAAAGGATCTAATGCATTAAGTCAAGCAATGAGGTGGATTCAATTTAATCAATTTAAAAAGTAAACCTTCATGCAAAACCCTATCAAAGGCTTTAGAAATATCAAAAAAAAGGCCGCAAACTCTTTTTTTTCTATTGAAAGATTCTAAAATTTTTTGAGTTAAAAAGAAAAGATTATATGATGTTCGCCAGTGTTTCCTAAATGCAGACTGTTCCTGGATAAGGAGTGATTTTTGTTCCAAAAAATTGTATAATCTTTCATATACTATTCGCTCCTGTAACTTTCCTAGACAACTCGTTATACTAATTGGTCTATAATTTAAAGTATCTTTTCTATTTATGAATTTCTAGTTAAGTTTTTTAATATTAAGCTATGAATTTGGTCAGACCCTGGTCAATCTTTTTATAGCTAAAATTAATTCAGTTATGCAAATTGGATCATTAAAATTACACTGATCATAATTTCTAAAGAATTCAGAGATAGAACTAAGTATTTCGAAATCTTTATCAAGATCTATTTAATCAGAATTTGGACTAAATATTGAAGATAAGAGTTCTCCGAAGCATTTTCCCTTTTTTTCATTAGTTTTGAATTCCTTGTCATTTGGGATTAAATTTGATCTTTTATTTGATCTAAATTATTTAAAAATTTTTAGTAAATCCAGCAAAATTAATAGAAAACTTTTTAACAAACTTTGGTGTGTTGTTCACAAAATTTTTTCAGATGTTAAGAGTGTGTTAATTAGACTTTGAAAAAAATGTTAAATTAAGTTCATTTTTTTCAGTTTAGAAAATTTTTTTTGATTGTTTGGAACAGTGATTTTAAGGGTGTGCTGAAACAATTAAGTAATTTTTTCAGTAATTTTTTTTTGAAATCTAAAATTAGTAAACTTATGGTCGTAGTTAAAAAAAAATTGTTTTTTTTTAATGTCATTTTAATTAATTTGTAGTAATCTATAAAAAAAATTGGGATTTTTTTAATTTTTGTGTAATTTTTTTTGTGGTTTTTCTAATAAAATTGGGGTAAAAATTTAATAATTTGTGGTGTACAATCTAAATTTCTCATTTTCTAATACATATACTTATTTAGAAAATTTGCAGAGATAAAAACTTGGTAATTCATACCTCGTATCAGCTGGCATATATTCTAGAACAAGATTTAGACCTAAGGAAATAAAAGTAATTACAAATTTTAAATTTTAAATTTTTGTTCTAAAATTCACATAATCAAGAGCCTGAGAAGGACTCAAAGAGTACACTGATTTGAAACATTGGCGAACGCGGAATTTTACACAAGAACAAATTCAAAGCAATTAAGTCAATGTATGAAGAATAAAAGACCCCTTGAATTTAGACATGTGCCTAGGATGTTACTCAACAGATCTCTGTTAGACATTATGGCTATTTTCTGGGCTGTTATTGCTTATAAAAAAGCTTTATCTAGTTATTTCATAACAACTCCATAAATCCAAAAAAAATTTTGAGTTATTCTACTAATAGCTTTTTTTTTATTTTATCTATTTTAATCAAAACAAATATGTACCTAAAAAATTAATTATCTGCTAACAAAAACTATACCCTAATGGGAAAAATATTATTTGAAGCACTTATTAATCATGTTAGTAATAACTTGAACTTATTTTCCAAAGATTCCTCAGGCTAACTCCTAATTTTAATGATCTGAAAAGAGAATAATGGTAAATAAAACAAATGATTACTTGGAAAAATCAATTAAGTTTGGTTTTGATGCTTTTTTGTACCAAATTAACTAAAGAAAAAAATTCTATTATTTTTAATTTAAATACTTGTATTACATACTTCATCAATAATTCTACGAGCTGCCATTCGAAATCTAGTTTTGGGACCAAAGTACTTTTTTTTTATCATGACTTGCAGCACAGATGTATCAAAATCAATTCTAAATTTTAAAATGAAAAATTAATGCAAAAAAAAACGTTTTATCTATAATTTTTTACTGTCTAGTTCCTGAAGCAATCAACGAATCAATATTTTTTAGATCATATTCAAAAGTGTTGTTTGATGTAAGCGAATTTTGATAGGAAAAATTAGCGGCATCATTGTTCGCAAATGCTGGTATGTCATTCAGAGTTCCGCCCCAAGCATACATTTCTTCATCGTCATCATTAAATCTGCCTTGAGAAAAAAAATTTTGAAATTTTTATTTTCTTTTAATTTAAAAATGAAAGCTTTTTTTAAAGTATTTTGAATAACAATACTGAACTAAATAAATTCATGTAGAAATTACATTAAAGTTGTCTAAAATCTTTAAGTTTGGTCATAAGCCAAATTTCTTGAGAATTTTCATTGGCAAAAAACTTAGATTGTATCTTAACTGATGCAAAAAGATAATTAAGAATTAATGTACCTACCATGCAACTCAGGGATTAATAATAATAATAATAAAAGGTACAGCAGACTAACTGCAGAGCAAAGCTATATAGACTTGCTATGGTAGCTGTCTGATTTTAAAATAATCCTTCATAATGATACACTTATGTAGATAATATAAATAATATTTTAGTTTCAGATGATTATCATAAGTTAATATTTTTTTTAATCATCAACTAAGCCCCCTTACAGACTTCTAAAAAAAAGAGATCACAATTCATCTGTAAGTCATGGCTTGTATTTTTGAAAATATTAAAAATAAAATTTTAAAATTTGACTGATAACTTGAAAACATGATGAACAATTCCATGTTGTTTTTACGAAGAGAGCGAGAATATTGAATATGACGTATGAAGAGAAATTAAGAAAATAAAGGCTGAGAGAAGAGAAAGAGAACATATGATACAAAAGTTTAAATTTTTCAGGGGTCAAAAAACTAAAATAAAAAACTATTAGTAAATTTCTTATGACATTTTCTTAAAAATGTTATTGTGAATTTCAAAAATAAAAATTTTAAGTTTAATCAACAGACTTGTGCCCTTATCGTAGTCGACTGATTAACACTTAACACTGCATCTTTTTTACCTAAAATAATTTTTCTAAATAAAAGACAAAAAATAGAACATCAATAAAATTTGAGGTGATTATTGCTTTGGTTTACCTTAAAAAAAGAAAATAAAGTTTTAAAACCATATTACTATATTATTTTATCTAACATTTTACTTTTATGTCCTTTATGCAATTAGTTTTAAAAGTTGTTTAAAAAGAAAAATGAATTCAAAAAGGATTCCAAAAAAATTCAATTAAAAAAATTTTTAATACTTCACTATGTTGAAGTATTTTTTTTAAATATATTTTTAGTAAATTTTGATTTATCAAAAAAGGAAAAAATTTGAATTCCTGTTTTTAAAATTTACAAAATCATGAAAATTATAAATAAAATTTCTGTAAAAATCAATTCATTTTTTTTTTAATTTTGAAAGACTAAAAAAAAATAAAAAAAATAGTAATCTTTAAGTTCTAGATCAAATTTCAAAAATTTCAAAACAAAATTTAATCTCCTTGAAAAAGCTAAGTTGTAAGTGTTTATAACTTAGAGAAAAATTTCATTATTTACTTCAAATATACATTTCAAAAATTGCATTATTTAAAAAAAAAATTTTTTTTTTTAATAATTTTCAAATGAATGTTAAAAAAAAACATACAATATCCTGATTGTGATTGTGACAGAACTTTGTCTCCAAAAGCATAATTTTTATTATGAGGAGCCCGATTTGTTTCATTCAGCACACTATTTGCCTCTTCTCTAAATAGTCTAAATTTTTCATAGGCCCAATTTTTAGCTCGATCATTATTCCTTTTTTTTTTTTTAAGTTTAAAATTTGTTACTAAAATTTAAGCAAAATAATAAAATTTACATCATAAAAAAGCAATACAGTGCATAGAATATTAGCAGACACATTGATTCGTACCAGTAGACTCGGTCGTCATGAATCAATAAAAACACCAACAGAATTGAGACTGTGTAAAAAAATGAGTCTCTTATGAATGGCCATGTTGACAATTGAGCACTCTAAAAAGAAAAAAATTAGAATATTAAAAAAAAAATAAGCCAAAAAAATTTACACCAGATACAAAAAGTCCGCATATTCCAACGATAAAAAGAATATTAAATATGGCTGAACCAACCGAAGAGCCAATACCTGCTACTGAATCACTTGCGAATGCACCAACTAGTGAGATAAATACCTCTGGCGTGCTACTTCCAATGGCCATAAATGTGGCGCCAAGTACATCTTGATCTAGATTGAGTCTTTTTCCAATTAGCTCAATTGAATTCATAAAATACTCATCGCATACAATTAATATTGATTTTAGCAAGTAAATGGCAAATATTATGTGAAATATGACTGCACCTCTTTGTCTTGCCTTTTGACTGAAAAGATCGTTGGGAAACTCGTGAATGCTTGGAGGCACACAATATTCAGGAGAGTTTAAATCGTTTGTATCTTCAATATTTGCGGTAGTAGAATTTTTTTCATCTTTTTTATTTACTTTTTTTTTTAATTTTTATAAATAACTGATAAAATTTAAAATTTATAAAAAAAAATTTATTAAAAACTAACTGTAAATGTTGAAAAAAAAACAAAAATTAATGAAACTTTGCCTGAAATTCAATTTTAGAGAGAATCAACAGACTAGTGTCCATGTCTAATTAAACAATATTCTCTTATTTAAATTTGTCTATTTAATTTTTATTTTTTAAAAATTTATCAAAAATTAAATTAAAAAAACCTGCATTGTTTAAATATTCAAGTGTTTGGGCAAAATGATGTTTCTGATCAAAATTTTTATGCTCATGCTCAAAATTTATCTTTTAAACAATTTTAAAGATTGTTTGAAATGATAAAATTTAATGCAGAGACATATTATCATGTGTAGCAAACTATGTTCTGAGTGTTTTGCATAATTCTACATGCAGAAATGTGCAGTTATAAAATAATAAGTTTTACATTGAATTTTAATTTGAAAATGTGTATCTGCAAAAATATTTAAATTCTAAAACATATTTTTAATGAAAAATTTTGAGCATGATCATTTTAATTTGATCATAAACTTCAATTTGCCAGTGTTTGCTTAATTTGAGACAAATCTACCAGAATTTTATATATTTAACACTCAAAAGCACGATATTTTTTATACCTTTAAGGATCAGCGGTGCCAAATTGACACTTTTTATAAAAACATGCAAAATACTCGTCAGATTTTTAAAGTTAAAAATACTAAATATGATAAAAAAGTAACTTTTTAATAAATTTTAAGTCTATTGAAATAATTAGTCTTATAAATATTTTTGCCTTTGTATAGACATATCGAAAATCATCATAAATGCTCAAAACTTGGTATTGTCTATGTACCATGTTGCAAAGCTAGTTGGTCCGGGCTTCTCATTGAAATTTATTTTCCTTTTTAATGATAAATCTTCTACATTCTTTACCTTTGCCCAAACAGCTCCAATTTTACTTATCTTTTCAAGATTATGGACCTTGTTTGCCCTGCTTGTTGTATTTTCAATCGAATAAATGAAATGTTGGTTTGTATCATCTATTTCTTCTCCAAAAGAATTTATCTTTCATTAGAATGATCATCAATGTCAGCATCAATTCTATAAAATTCATCTAAAAAGTTATCATCGTCCAAAAAATCTGATTCATCATCATCTGACGCTAAAGATTGAGTGTCATCGGTGTTTCTCAAGGCTTCAAGGGCATTTCGGGTAGCTTCTCTTTTAGACATCTGAAATTTTTGGATATTTAAAAATAAATTCAAAAAGTGTCTAATTGACATTGCGGTCTTTTGAGTGTTAATTTTTATATTTTTGGTGTGCTTGTGTATAACATTTATAGATGTTGAAGACTAATAAAATAATAAAGAAAATGACATAATTTAAACATTTATATCTTGAAGAAATTTATTAATCGCAACATACACACACAGAAATTAAATTTACGGTTCTAAAATCAATCTTTAGATATCACTTAGATAATATTGCCATTACTGAAAAGAGGTTTTTGATATTAGGAAAAATATTTTAATTGAACGATTTATTTAGCATTCTAAATACATAAAAAAAGTTTCTAAACTTAACGTAATTAATCGAATTTAGTGACATGTTTCTAAAAAATGAGCACTGGTTTTAAAAAAATTAATGTTCAATTTTAATGACATTTCTTAAAAAAGAATAAATCTGATAAAAAAACATCTGACTTTAAAATAGTTAAACAATTAAATTTTCATATTTTAGAGAATTTTATATAAGCTTTAAAAAATAAAAAGTTTTAAAATGTGTTCACTTTTTTTGTTACATATCATTAAGATTGAGTTTTTTTAGATCAGTGCTCAATTTTAAATAAAATGTCACTCAATTCGGATCATTAGGTTAAAATCTGAATGAAAAATTAATTTATAAATATTCTTTTTTTGTGATATTATGCAAAAATTTAATTTTCTTATTAAATATACATTTTTTCTAAATCTAATGAAATAAAAACGATGCATACAGTTTTTCACATCTTCTCTATTTCCTTAAATTGTAAACTTGATTGTGAGAAAAGTTAATTTCAATAATAAGTTAAACACTTTCATAGTTATTTATGATTTTATGAATCCAAAATTAAATCATCTTTCATTCTTCTTATTTTTAGATTAGTTAACTCTAAAAACTCAAGTCTTTTGTAATATTAGTAATTACGAAGAAAAGAGATGATGTTTGTTATTCTTCTCTGAACTTTTTCTAGTTCACCAATGTCTTTTTCTAAATATGGGCACCAAGAACTTATTGAAAACTTAATTTTTTACTTAAATATAAAAATAGATATTTAATTTTCTATTAAATTTTTATTTGAATTTGACCATAGGATTTGAACTTTAATAAAATTAATAAATGGTTTGATTTTTTGTGTTTTTGTGAATGTATCCAATGCTAAAAAAAAGGGGGAAAGTATGACTATTTAAATATTTTCAGTCTCAAATAAAAAAATAATTTTAAGTTTACATTTTAAGCATTTTTATATTTACTTGAAACTTGAAATTAAAACTTATTAGTCAAATAGAAAAAAATTAATTGAAGATATTGTGAATTACAAAAACAAAACGAACATAAATTATTCCTTTTTTTTTTAAATCAAAATTTGCTAAAATAAAATACATTTAAAAAAATACTTTGTTGCATCTGTTTTACTTAAAACAAAAACTTAATTTTAATTTTTTTTTAACTAAACCAATATTCAATTTAAATCTTTGGGATGCTTTATTTTTTGTCTTTTATTTAAATCAGAAAAATTATTTTGCAACAAAGTTTCTTGCATTTAGTTGCAGTATTTTTTTTAAGTATATTTTACTTTAAAACAGAAAATTCATAGAACTACTCCTCAAATCAAATTTTTTTTTTCTTTCCTTTTTTATTTTAACATTGCCCATGAGGTATTTTCTGAAATGAATAAAAAAAATAAGAAGGATGGAACTGTTGAGTCATTAAAGTTTTGTATTCTTGGATCAATGACCAAAGAAAAACAAGAAAAAATCCCACAAATTCTAACAAAGGCTTTCTAAACTAAACACAAAAAAAAATAAATTTTAGAATAATTTTATTTTCTTTTTCTTTTTTTTTAATTTTTTTAAAATTTTTTATATCACCCTCGCGGCGTTTACTGAATAAATATAAAATTTTATTTATGAAAAAAAAAATTGCTAGTGCCTGATTATTGTAATAGTATTTTTGGATTATTTGACATCTCCTTATTGATTCGATTTTTGCTTCAAAAATCTTGAATTAAGAAGAGTATGTTTAGATCAAAGCACATAACGTAAAATAAGTTATGTTAATTAGGTGATGAACAAGCAAAATATTCTAAATTGATAATTTATATTTTGTGGCATTGTGAAATTTAAAACAAAAAAAAATCAAAAAAATGCCAAAGCTCAAGTCCTGAAGGTGCAAAACATGTTCTGTAATTTCAAGCACTTGCTACATGTTATGTGCCACAACTTAAAGTTAAAGTAAAAATCAACAATTATTTCTATTCTTAAAAAAATTCTGAATTTTGCAAAATGCCATATTTGACGCTAAACAATTAAATATTATTAACTATCAAGATATTTCAATTTATTTTTTCGAAAAAATACGAAACTATTTTCAATGTTAACTAAAAATTATTTTTTTATTTTAGACTGAAAAAATATTTGAATCATCACACTTATCCGTGTTATTTTAACATTGGATACATTTTGTAATTCAAACACAAAAAAATTAAATAAATTATCAAATTTAGATAATTTTATTAAAAAAATAAATAAAATGATAAAAGTTTTTTTTTTTCTAATTAAATGAATTAGTCTGTTGATAAATCTTGAAATTTAACAAAGTGGCATTTTTTCTTTTTTTTTAAATTTCATATATACAAAAAAAAATTTATTTAAATTTAAAAACAACTAAATACATACTTTGTTTATTATGTAAATTATCGTCAGATAAAGTAGAATCGACAGCCAAAACTAAAAGAAATAGACAAATTGAGTTTATTATCTTCATTTTTGTTTGTGTTTGATGATGTCGATTTAGGAAATAAAATTTCTCATTTGTTTCATTTCAGTTTGTCAAATATAAAATATCAGATTTATTAATTGGCACAATGTGAAGTTGAACTAAAAAATCTAAAACTGAAATAAAAAATGAACAATTACTCATATTTTTTAATTAATTAATTTTGCATTGCTAATTAATTATTAACTAGCAAACAGAAAACAAAATAACAAAACTCTTTTTCTTTCTCTTGCTCTCATTTGAAAACATGTTTCGTTCTCGTCAAAATTGATAAACTGCTCCGATCGATATTTTTCTAATTATAACAAAAAAAAAAGCGCTTAAATATTCTTCCGTCTTTAAGCTTGGAGCCAACTTTATTACGAATGCGTCACTATAATCTCAAGTTACACAAATTATCCAAATGTATGTTGTGAGCTAATTACGCGTTGATTAAGACTATCTTGAAAATAAGCAGTGGATGATTTCGATTTCATGCCAGAAATAGTCGTAAAATGAGCCGTAATAAAAGCAATATCGATTTTTCTAAGATGCACTTTGTTTGCCATTCAAATTAAGGGAATAAAATAGTTCGAATTAATTTGCTAAATTTTTTTTTTTCTCAATTCCATTGCATACAAATAAACTTGATTTGACAATATTGACTCATGAGACAAACTCATTAAAGAATAAATTTTCTTTTTTTTTTTCCAAGAATAAATTGATTTTTATCTGATCAAAAATTAAAAGAATTTTTTTTTGACAACATTCAACTATTTATTTGCGAAAAAATAAATTACTTAATTTTAAAAAAAAAATTATTTTTTTCTTGTCGAGTTTTTATTTTATTGATTGTTATCAAAAAACTTATCGTTAAATTGAACAAAGAACTACTGCTTCTTGCGCTGATCAAAAAGCTGTAAATTTTGGCGATAACTTAATATGTGATCAGACAAAATAAGTTATTTATCATGATAATGCTATTAAATGGAAATGGAATTTAATCAAAGCAAGTAAACTTCGGAAATCCTTTCCATAACAGCAAAATAATGGATTTGTGAATTTTGGAACAAAAAAAAAAATACAAAAATTTTAAAATTTAATAAATCTTTTTGCTTTGGTTTAAAACTGGTTCTACAAAATGTATCATTTGATACATAGCATGTATCACCGATATTTGATCTCTGCAAAAACTATGCAAATCTGCAAAATAGTATATGCATTAAAAAACCATTAAAATTTAATTGCAGAGATTTTGCACAGATTAAATTTTAGGTGATACATGTTATGTATCAAATGATAAATTTTGTAGAACTATTTTTTGACCAAAGGAAAAAAAGTTATTACAATTTAAAATTTTTGTTTTTGTTTTTTTGTTCCAAAATTCACAATGCCCAAAATAATGATGAATGGTGTTGAAATACCCCTCACTTCAAATTTGGAATATCTAGGTTTGCCTATAGGAGACCGAGAGTTTAAGTTAAAATTTATTGAGGAAAAAATTTTACAAATGCGAACGGTGATTTTACTCATTATATGGTTTTGGTTGCAAACCTGGCGGATTGAATCCCAAAACTATTGGTTTCATTTACAAACAATTTTATCAATCAATATTCAAGTATGGACTTGAGATGCTTCACATCAGCAAAACGCAATTGAATAAATTTAACATTCGTCAAAATATATTAATAAAAAATCAAAAGGTGTTTCAAAATTTGCCAAAACGTCCCCACTTTTTAAGGTACTTAATATTGATTCTATACAAACTGTTTATAATTAACACAAATTTTTTATGTTCAATCAAATCCACATAAATGAATTAACGAAACAAATTTACGAGGAGCTAAAATCGTTATATGACAAGAAGTTGCTGAGTCAAAGTAATGAATCATTTTAAAAAGCAGTAGGTAGCTGATGAATACCAAGTCGATGGTCCATTAGCTAGCAAATTAATATTAAAGCTAATTGGAAATGGACAAATGCGAAAATTTAGGTCTATTTGACTCAATCAGATTTATTTTCAATAGTCTCTATGATAGAGAAGTCTCAAATTATCAGCAAAACATTTCTATATTAAGACACTTTTTGGACTATAATAATTACAATGAAAACAATTGTAGATTTAAATAGCTTAAATTTGTATGAGCATAAAGGTTGAATATTTAAATTCGTCGTAAAAAAGCGAAAATTGACTGTCAAATTTAATAACTTTTATATTTATTTTATTTAATTTGGAAGGAGGAGGAATTTATTTATTTATTAGTATGATATCTCAGTTTTACTATAGAACGAACTGATGAATTTTGGATTAGTCTAACCTTGTGATATTAGTTTCTGAGAGAGAGTTAAGACAAGAAAAAGAATAATCTAGAATAGATCCAATCAAAGACTTAAAAAAGTTTCCTAAGGTTTTAAAGTAAATTTTAATTAAATTTAGCCTTGAATTGCAACGTTCTTTAATTTCTTCTATCAGTGAAGATAAGGTTAGTAGTAGTAGTATTAAGACCGCGTGGCGAGATAACTCGCAGGGATGCCCCTCAAAGCGGTCGTCTTAATTGATAATGGTCGTATTTAATTTTAAAGGAGTCCACGGTCTCAGTTGCGACTATGTCGTCAGGCAGTTTGTTCCATACATTAGCTATCCGATTGATGAAGAAGTTGTGTCTTTGCTGACAATATGCCACGATCTCACGCCGTAGTTGACTTCTCTTCGTGTCTCTCGCAGCCGACCAATTTGGCTTGTTGTGTTACGTCATGTCGTCTTTTCTCCTGCTGACTTTGTATAGTTGGATTAAGTCACCACGTTGTCGTCTTGTTTCCAAGGATGTTAGACCCATCCGCTCAAGTCTGTTCTCGTATTCCATGCCTTTCAAGGCAGTGGGAACTCTCGTTATTCTTCTCTGAACTTTCTCAAGGGTGTTTATATCTCTCTTGAGGTACGGGTTCCAAGCCGACACTGAAAACTCCAGATGCGGACGAATGTAGGTGCGATAGAGTGAGGCCCACAGTTCTACATTCCTAGATACGAATGTGTTTTTTAGCATCCCTAGAACTTGGTTAGCTTTTGATGCGGCATGAGCGGACTGTGAGCTGAACTTAAAATTAGGCGTGAGAATGATGCCAAAGTACCGTTCTTCCGATGTGTTTTGAAGCTTAATGCGAGAGCCGTCCTTCTTTTTTAGCGTATAAGACCTGTTTTTTGCTACATGCTCGTTGCTACCGATATTCATAACCCTAATTTTAGACTCGTTTGCGTCCATCAACCAAGTCCAACACCATTCAGCCACTATGTCCAAATCAGCTTGAAGACTTTTCATCGCCTCCTCGGATTCTACATGCGCTATTATTTTTAGATCATCAATAATTAGCTTTTTTATTAACCTGCCATGTCGAACCTTGTCGAAAGCTTTGGCAAAATCGAAGAATATAATATTGAGGTTAATTTAGATTTAAATAACTCTCCCAATAACTTTATTCTTTTAAGCTTACGATTCTATTCCCATAAATCTTTAAATTAAACTCAAAATTGTTTTTATTGATTTTAGTAAAAATCATTTAGCAAAACTTTTCAACCGAGATCTTAATTTTCCACTTGAAAAGACTGTTTTCTAATTCAACTAAGTACTTATAGTAGATGAACATGCTTAATATTTAATAGATGAACATTTAACACCTATTTTTAGTAAATTATGTTATCAAAAAAATACGTGAACATTAAAGAAGTGCCAATTTTATTTAATAAAAAAATTTTCATTTAACTAAAATAATTTTTTTTTTATTCTTTGTATTAAGAATTTTTAGCATATGAAAAGTTAAACCCCACTCATTGGGCGCAAATTTTGTTACTCCATTATCATTAAAAATCATACATTGCATTTGAAATATTATTCAGCTAGAACTTGCAATTTATATTTACTTTGATTTTTTTCATTGCTCTTTATCCTTAATACTTCAAGGGCATCATTCTCTTAAAAAAATGTCACAATGTTAAAAGTTATATAAATGATCAATACCATATTAAAGCAGGAGGTTCATTATGGCCAATTATTTGTTCGCTTTTTTTTAGAATTTTTATAAATCTTTTTGGAAAAAAATAAAAACGGGTCTCCCCGGTAGTGTTATCAACTGATAACATAAGATGTTATCAAAAGATTTTGTTATCAATAATTTAATATAATTTAATATTAAAAAAAGTGTTATCAATTAAATCGAAATGGTTTCAAAACAACACAACTCGTAGTACCAAATAGCGAAGCAAATCGTCAATCAAGTCCACACCATAATTTATACTGGTCATCTAAGAAAATCAAAAAAATTTTAAAAATTTTTGATAGATTTTAAAGTTCATGCAAGCCGTAAAAAATATGCACATCAATTCTGCCATTACCTGAAAATTTTTGGCTAACCCAGCCATGCTCTGTGAAAGTCAACTCGTCCATTGATCTGATGCAACCACCACCGCCTTCATATGCCGTCTGCATTGCCGTTCTGCTAATTTTACTTTGGCGAAATCGCCAAATTCAAACAAAAAACTAGCAGTTCTGATAGATCCCTTAATCAGTCCCTTGGAGATCGTTATCTATTGATAGTTGAAATACGAAAATGTAATAATTTAAAATTATTTTGCCATTTTGACAATTATTAGCAATTTTTATACTTAAACAAAAATTTTCTTAATTTCAAAATCAAATGCATAAATTTAATTTCTAATTTGTCACAAAATTAATCAAATTCATTTTATATGGCTTGCACCTATTTTACTTCCAGACAGAGGTTGGTCAAAGTAGCGAAAACCTGGATGTGATGAATCAAAAACATATTCAAAAAATCTGTAGCTGATAACAAAATTATTTATTCCATAAATATTAAGACTAAATTTTTCACTTAAATTAAGTGTTAGAAAAACATCTCCTAGTTTAAGAAAATTTTGAGAAATGTTTTCCAATTTTAAATCATCAATTGAATATAAACCTTCTGTTTTGACATCTATGGTCAAATTTCTTATAAAAGAATCAATATAAATTTGACCGAAAAAAGAATCATTGTTTAGAATAAGAACTGAATACATTTGCTGATTTAAATCTAACTCAGGTATAAACAAATCGCCATTGATTTCATACGAACCACTTGTTAGCTCAACATAATTTTGATATGAATTTAGACTAACAGACCTTTGGACTTGTACAGGACAAAAAGCACAAAAAAATCTTATATTTTTAGATTTAAAAGAATAAATTGCTTCATTTTCTAATATTTCATCACTCGGTAATGTATCTGTGTACAAAAAAATATCTGATTTTTTTAAAATTTTTTCTGCTAAATTGATTAATCTTGAATTTATCATTTCTCTGCCAAAATCTCTATTAGAAAAGTCATATCGACAACAATAGCAGTAAAAAAAGGGAAATGTAACACAAATTTGCTCTTGAATTGGATCGGGCTGTTTAGCATTAATTAATGATAAAATATTTTGAAATTGGTTTATGTCGCTTATGTTTGTAAAAAATTTCATAAACAAAAAATCATCAAAATAAGCGATTGTAGCATTCAATGAGAAAACATTTTTGTCCAATTCATTTTCTAATTTAATAAATAATTTTAAAGCTTTAATTTTGGCTGCACCAATACTCAACTCCATGCTACCAGTAGCATCGAACAAAAAAACAACATTTTTGCTACATTTAATATTAAAAATGCACAAACTTTTATCAACGCCTACTTTGGATTGAATGCTTTTCAAAAAACTAATACTTGCCTTGGTTGCTAATGAAGCTGCTTTTTCATGCAAAAAATAGTGTGGCGAAAACAATTTAACTGAGCCATCCTTGTTTATTCCACCATATGGTTCAGTTTTTCTTGTACTATCAAAATATCCACCATGACTGCACTTATTTTGAGGCTTTGAAACTGGCAAATCATCTAAAACTTGCCCGGCAAAATATCCACTAGTTAAAATTTTTTCATTATTTATATCAGAAATAATATTTTTCTCACAATTTTTTTCATGATCTACTATAGAGTCGAATATACTTAATACTTCACAATTTACACATGTCGGGACTTGCAGTTGAGCAATTCTATAAGTCAATCTTCTCTCACCAATATCATAATTAATATCTATATTGCCCATTTCAATCCAATTTGAGTGACTGTAGAAATCTTGCAGAGTATGAAAATACTGGCCTATTTTTTGCCTTGCAGTTTGATATTCATCTTTTTCTAAATCAGAAATTATTTCTTCTTTTTGCTTGATTAATCGATCATTGGTTTTTTGTAATAGCTCAGCATCAAAATGATAAAGTGGATTATCTATTGTATTTGCATCTAAGTCTGTCTTTTCATTTGAGTCAAGTATTTCTTCAATTGTATTTGTAAATTTATATACGTTTTTATCAACGAACTTGTAACGATAACTGTATCTTGAATTAAAGTCTTTTAATTTGTCTATTATTTCTGAAGTTTGTTTGGGCTGCTTTGTTTGTTCCATACTTTCCAATGATTCAATAATAAAATTAAAAATAGCCCTTTTGCTCATTTCTAAATGCGACTTGGAACTTTTTCCCTCATAGTTAGGCAAGAGAAGATCTGCTAGGAAAGCTCTTGGAAAATCGTTGGGAAAAAAACAATCTTTATATTCAAAGATTGATAGACTAATCAGAAGAAACGCGATAAAATTCATTTATCATTCAATTTGAATTAGAAATGAGAGAATGTATAAAAAAATTGTACAAAAACTAATAAATTTATTTTATTTAGAAAAAAATTAATCAAACAATTTTCTTTTTTTTATACAAATATAATTTCATCATAAAAATTATTTGCTTTTTTTTTAACTCAAATTTCTAAATTAAAATAAACATTTTAAATTTTGATTTTGCTTAAAAATAATTATTTTTTTCAAGGTGTAAGCATCTATTATTTTTCAGCGTCAATTTCAGGTTCTTTTTTTCATGCTTTTATTTTTTTAGGAAAAAAATATTTCAAATAATTATTATTTCATTTTCTCAAGCCTCAAATTTAGTTTGATTTAATTTTCGTAACTCGAGAAAGCACAAATTGTTAATAAAAAAAAATTTAAATTAAAATTTTATTAAAAATAATGTAAATTTATTTAAAAAATAAAAAAATTAAGTATTACTGTTTTGTTGTGTTTTTATAGGCGACGAGGATAAAAACCCCAGAAGACTAATAAGAGTGCTTCTTGGTGGCGGTAATGTTTATAGTGTGTGCAGCGGCTACCTGATATGTGTCAGTTAGTACCTTGGAAAAAGAATAGTCTATGGCTGGTCCCGGTCATTGTTGATCCGGATCTGTCATAATTTATATCAACCTTATTGTAAAAACACCAATCTTTTAAAATATTAAAAGACGATTGAAAATTAGCTAATACAATCTCTAAGTCCTTTTCAGAAAGACTAATGGTTGTGTCATCTGCGAACATCTTAACACTAAATTTCTTTAAAAGAAAAGGAAGGTCATTTACAAAAATAAGAAATAGAAGAGGACCCAAAACTGACCCTTGTGGAACTCCTAATTTAAGTGAAACAGGTTTTGAATTTTCTTTACTAATGCGAACTATTTGTGATCTATTTCTAAAATAATTAGAAAGTAGTCCCAAGGATTCATTATCAAACCCATGGAACAGTTTTAAAAGAAGAAGATTAGAAACTATCACATCAAAGGCTTTTTTAGAGTCAATAAATACAGAAAGAGTAGTCAATTTATTATCCCTCGCAAAATTCAAATCACTAAGGTATTCATGGACAGCGGTTTGACAGGAATGCCCTTATCTAAAACCATGTTGACCATTAAAAAGAATACTGTTTGACTCAAAATAAAAGCTAATCTGCTTCGCCAAAAGTTTTTCAAACATTTTCGAAATTGACGATAAGACAGATATTGCTCTATAGTTATTAATATCTGATCTATCTCCTTTATTCTTATATAAAGGGTTTTACTAAAGCTAATTTCCAGTCGTCTGGTATACTCTTCAAATTGAGGCATTCATTAAAAAGTTTATGTAAAATGGGAATATGTAAAATGAAAATTTTTGAGTGTATTCCAATGAAACCAGGTGAGCTTGAAGATGGTAATTCATCCAGAGCCTTTTTAACATCATCAAAAGTGAACTCATGGAGCGAAAAACCTGATTTATTAAAAGAATCATTTTGTTTTTGTTCCTTAAATACATCAAAAATAAATTTAGACGAGTCATCATCCCTGGACAAAGAGGAAGACGCTATAGATGCAAAGCAGCTATTAAAAATTTCCACTTGATCAACAGAGTTACTGGCCTTTGTATTAGCCCAAACTAGCTCTTCTGGAATTCTGTTAAAATCAGCGTCTCTTCTAGTTTTAATTGATGATTTATAGAAGCTCCAAAATTTCCAGGAGTTTTTAAAGTCTTTTGATGACTTTGACTCAAAAAAAGATTTAATTTAAAATTTTCTAAAAAATAGGTTTAACAAACAAACTCTTCGCGCTTTCTAGTGCTAAATGTAGCATCTAAGTTTTCATTAACGACATGTCATGAATTTTATATAATACATGATTCAGATTAAGCATCATGTTTTTAAATCCTGCTATAATAGCAGAAAATTTTTTATTCACTTATTGATAACTATTAATTGTGACCAACTTTAATTAGATGACGATCAGAAACAAGAGCTATTAGAAACTTGCGAATATTAAATTAGAGTCAATTTTTTATTATTTGGAATCATTTTTTAAAAAAAAACTCCCAAATTATTCATCAAACAAAATTAAATATATAAATCTATTAAAAAATGCGCAAAAAATCTAAAAAATATAAAATATATCAAACTGCAAGGCAAAAAAAATGGGCAGCAATCGTACAATGGACAATTTTATATGTTGATTCTGAGCAAGAAAGCATCTACTTGTTAAGACAAGAAAAAAAAATCAAATATAAATCATTATAAAGATTTATAAAGGTTTACTTGAATTTTTGATTTAAAATAAATATTGTGGCAAATTGAATTTTATGATCAAATTAAAAATGATCATATACAAAATATATCAATCAATAAAAGAAGATTTTAAATAATTATTTAAGTAGAAATTTTATTGCAGGATCATATTTTCAAAGTAAACATTAAATGTTAAACTTAATTTTTTTTTGCAAGTTTATGCAAAAATATGCACAATACTTGGCTATGGTTTAAAATGTTATGCCACACATGAGTTTATTTCTCTGCATTATCATTATTATCATTATCTCTGCATTAGCTTTATCATTATTTTTCAATTAAAAAGATTTTAAAAAAAATTATTTTTGAGCAGGATCATTAAATTTTGATCATAAACTTCAATAAGCCAATTTTGCTTTGAATTCTTGTGATATAAAGCGACATGGATTCCAACAACAACACCAAAATACAGTTAACAACTAGCAAAAAATAAAAATGTCATAATAGGACAGTTTCTCTTAATTTAATTACTTCATAAAAATTTTATTTTCTAAAAAAAACCAATTATATGCAACATTTTTTCTCTCTAACTTCGTAGCAGTTACTTTAAATAGTTCTGAAAACGAAGAATATTAACTCAATAGACAATCTATCTAGGATGATTATTAGAAACATTTCATTACCAAGTTTAACAAAAAAAAAAATTATTTAAGACATAAAATAAAGCTATAAAAGTCTTAGAGTAAGTTAAGAGCAGAAATTGAAATTGATTAGCATACTTTTTTTCTTCAATAACAACCAACCAACAAAGATATTAATTTTCAGTAATAAAGTTTTAAATGTTTGGAATAAATAAGATGAAGCTTTTATGCTTAAGCTAATCCATCATTTCATATGCCCAGCATATCACAGCTTTTTATTATTATTATTATTTAATTTTTTTTATGCTTAAATTATAATTTTTTATTTCAAGTCTAATTTAAGTCTTATAAACATTCATATGTTTTACATTTTCTGATGAAGTTGGTGTAAATTTAACTCAATTGTTAATAATTGATTTTGAAACTGATCAAAAAATATCTCAATCGACATTTGATTGGTACAATGAAAAATTTGATGCTAACATTATCGTACCAAACAAAAAATCATATTTTCAAATCCAAGGTTTTGATTCCAATGGATTTTTGTTTCAACGTTTTTTGAAGCAAATTCCGTTTGAGCCGATGTTTTATTCAATTAACTTTGAACGTGATCTAATTAACAACAGTTTTAATAGTTACCTTGTGATTGTTAAAAGTTTCAATAAGTATCTAAGCACAATTGACCTTGAATTATCGACAGATAAAGGTGATCTTTTTAATCAAAACATAAGCCCACATCAATTTAATATTAGCTATGGAGAAAGTGTAAATTTTTCAGTAGAATTTTATTTAAAAAGCCAACTTGAATCACTTGAAATAAACATTTTACCGTTTATAACTTTGAATAATAGCCAAAAAATATATTTTAATAAAAAAACTATCAATCTTTACTCAGCCAAAAATGAAACTTTCGAAAATAATACACAATATGAAGAAGAGACTTATTTTGAAAATTCTAATTTTTCTTATACATTTAATGAAGAAAGCACTAGTTTGTTTACTCAATCAGAATCAGAATATCAAACTTCAGTCAGTACAAATCACATTACAAGTGCTAATTGGAATACAAGTTTAACTTATTTAACAACCAAAGATCAGGATGATTTCAAATTAAAAAATATAATAAGCAAAATTTTAGTCTCAATATATTGGTTCATCAATTATATGATTACTTTTTTTTCAAGATAAAACATCAAGTAAATTAATGTAAAGCCATTAATCTTAAATTTTAATTAGATTTTTAAAAATAAATACTTTTTTAAATTAAAATATTTAAAGCATATACATGTTTTCTAGTCTAAAAAAATTGTATTCAATTAACTTTGAATGCGATCTAGAAATTGGACATTGTGAATTTTCATTCAAACCTTCCAATACAAAAATAAAATTCTTAACTAAAATAAGGATGTTTACTTTTCAATTTTCTCTAAGTCGTAAAAGGTGAAACAATAACCACCCAGTTAAAAGATAAAAACAAAATAAAAAATTTCCAATAATTTGATTCATCTTTAATCAAATTATATTTTATTTTTCTTTATATTAATTATTTCAGTTTCAAATGTTTATCGAGTTTGTTTTTAAATTCATTCTTGGATTTTGCATTTGCAACTTCAACTGGTAATTTTTTCTACTCGTTCACCACTCGATTTGCCAAGAAGCGATATCTATTTTTAATTCTTGTGAATTGTTTGGTCAGTCTTCTTGGATGTATTCGGATTCCTCCAGCTGGACAACAATGACAACTTTTGACTTTGATTTTATAAAATATTTATCAATAATATTAGGAAAATTTTAAATTCAAATGTTTTTTTAAAAATAAATAAATTTCAAAATTTTCTATTAAAGGAAAAATTTTAAGTAGAAATATAAGAGGAAAATGATAGTTTCCAAAACAGATATGTAACACTTCAAACGAGTCAATCATTTGAAAAATTTGAAAATCCTCGTATATTTTGTCGAAATTTAAAAAAAATATATATCTCTTTTGGATAGTGAAGATTTTAAAAATGATATTATTTTGTATGATTTTTTTTAAATACTTTTGAATTATATAGTAGCTTCTAGTTGTAATTATGCAAATGAAGAATCATTAAAACTCCTATTAAATTATTAATTTATTTTTTAGGTTACTCTTGCTACTTGAATTAACGTATTGCAAATAATTAGGTTACGGAGATTAGTAGTAGTAGTAGTAGGAGTAATAAATGGCTGGACAGCTTCTGCCTAGTGTTACACTTTACAGCCCTGAAACTAATAAATAATAAATAATTATAACCACTTGTCCAATCTTGCTTTAAAAACGTTTAAGCTTCGTCTAATTTATTACTACTACTACTACTATTACTGAAAGATGGAAATATTTACAAAAGGAATAAAAAAAAGGTTAAAAAAAATTAGGGAAAATACAAGTCATGTGATATGACACGCAGTTATAGAACATTCTAAAATATTTTAATTATTTAAACATGTTCTCATGAAACAATCTTTAATGTTCTTAATCATTTAAGTTAAATAATATGTTATCTGTTTTTTATTATTTTATATAATTTATGAATTTTAATATTCCATTACTTAACTTAAAATGCTGAGTTTCTTAAATATTAATTAAGGAGAATTATTATAAATAGTCTCTACATTTTTATTGATCATAAAATAAAAGAAACTATCAAACAACGATCCACTTTAACTATCCACCAACCTCACTGTCATCACATGACTTAAAATTTTAGAAATTACTTAAACATTTTCAATGATTCAAAATAAAAATTGTTTTTAAATTATTTTTCCGTTAAAAGATTTTCAAAGAAATTTAAATAAAATAATAAAATGATGTAATAAAAGATTGATTTGAACACTTCAAATTGGATTCATCAATGAAAATTACCATTCCGCAACTTTGAATTGTCGAACTTACTTTAATATTTTTAAACTAAGAATTTAACTTCTACAACTTCTTATTTATATATTACTTTTAGTCCTATCTTTTAAGAGACTAATAATCTAGGAGTTAACTTCATTAGTATTGCTTTTTTAGTCATTTTTTTTAACCAAGGTTTAAAAATATTTTTTTGTGAAAAACAGTGAACAGAAAGTTTTATAGCGATGCTTCATATATGAATTGAAACTTTATTGTATATTTTTTAAAATTAAAATTTTAAATTAAATTAAATATTTCTATTTTCACTTATAAAAGAATAAATTTTTTTAAAACTAAATAAAACATATAAATGATCCTTTTTTCAAGTTCAGCACACAATATAGTCGAGTTCGGTTATAACGAACTTACTTCGGAACTCTCAAAATGTTTCGTTATAAACGAACTTCGTTATATCCGAAACATAAAAAAAGATTAATTTTTTTTTAAAACTTTTATTAAAATGAATTGAATTAGCAAGAAATTTCTTTCAATATGGTTATAGAGCCTAGTATAAATAATGCGTTCAAGTAATTTGCCTAAGC
>VANL01000164.1:0-56503 GCA_006352455.1 Brachionus sp. 'Tiscar'
AATTGCCTGAATAATTTTCACTTGTTGTAGAGGGAAGATAATTGCTGCTACTTGAATGTTGAATATTTGTTGAATTTCTAATTTTTGAAATTCATAAAACTCTGAATTTCATATTTTTTGGAAAGATCAAAAAATTAATTCGAAAATTTGAAAAAAGTGACTCAAGCTATTTTGACTATTTTAAAAAATAGTCACTGTTTTGATACCATTTATTCTTATACACTTATTGCTGCTAATTGGAACTTTAATTTTTCTTTCATTTGAGGCCGTTAATAATGTAAGATAAGCTAAATTTTAAGAGTATTTATAAAATATAAAATTAGATCAAAATATTTTTTTAATTTGATTTTTATGACTAAAAAAAATTAAATTAAAGTTTTCTTTGTTAATTTACTGAACTTAATCGGATTTTCTATTATTCCAGTATTTCAAGGTATTAATTATCGATGGACGATTTTCAATTTATTATTATTATTTATTCAATGAACGCCTTATAGACAAAAAAAAGATTAAAACACTAAGGAAAAAAACAATTAGTTAAACTATCGAATCTATCATTTTATTTGATAAGATAGGATATGCTTTTATTGTTATTATTTTTTAAATGAACTTCAGTATAATTATTTTCTTTTTCTTTCATTAGCTTTGTTAATTTATTAATTTTAATTATTTAATTAATGCATACAAATTAATTATCGAATAAGAAAATTAAAAATAAATGCTAATTTAAAAAAAAAATTTATTTAAATAAAACATTATAATAAGTTGATTAATAATTAACAGCTTTTGAATTTGTTTTAAAGTTTAGACTGGCAAGTTTGTCCCGTTCCATTTTATTTCTATATTTTAAGTTGCAATTGAGAATACCCCGATAGGCCCTTAAATTATTGCTTTAAAAATATCTATTAAAGCACAATTAATTTACCTTCTAAATTCACGGCTTGATAGACCATAAATAAGCGGATTCATAGCGCTATTGCAATAGCCGAGCCAAAAAAAAATATTACACACAGAGTTCGGTATGTCTAATAGCTTGAACCCTCCTAAATATAAAATTTAGAGCAGAGAAACAATATTAAAAATGAAACATACTAATAGGCAAAGTAATAAAAAAAGGAACCCAGCAAAATATAAAACATCCAACCACAATTCCTAAAGTTTTGGCCGCTTTTTTTTCAATTTTAAATTTAGAAATCTTGCTACTCAAAAGTCCGGATGAACAAATATTATTATTTTTTAGTAAATTAGCCTTAAGTCTGCTAGTGATTCGAATATTGCATAATTGGCATTTTTTGCACGAGAGCCGACTCTTGGAATACATGTTTTCATTAAGTTGTTGAAAATTTGTTGCTTCAGTTGAATTATCTTTATCTAGTGAATAGGTGGACAAATTTTCTTTCTTGGCCTCTGAATTTTCTCTACTATTAATATTGGAATTGTTTCTACAATTGCAAGCTGTCATCTCCCGTTTAGAATTACTAGGACCAATATGAACACGTAAAGTTATACCGGAGCCGTCATTTGACTTTGATTTTTTTGTTCCAGTTATCAGAAATTTACTTTGTGCTGTAGCTTCTTTATATATTCGATAATAAAGAATTAATATAATGACTAGAGGAATATAAAAGCTAACTGAAGCTGAAAATAGCGTATAGGCTGTATTTTGGTTAACTTGACATTGCATATTTACAATCTGAAGAGACTTCATTCCAATTTGTGGGGCCAACGACACAAATAGACTTATTGTCCAACACAATAAAATAGTTATATAAAGTCTTTTTTTTGTTACTATTGAATTATAGCGTAATGGTCGTGTTATCTTAGGAAAAAATTTGAAAAAAAATTTATTTCTAAATGTAAAATTGATTCGGTTTAGGATATTTTCAGAAAAATTTAGTTAATTTAAAAAATGTTCAAAACTTAATACAGTCGAACACCATTTTTAGATAAACCGGCATATAAACAGTCCTCAAATCAAGCCGAATTAACTAGGTTGGACTTTATCTAGCATATGGAATATATTTTTTATTAAATTTTTTTTGAATATTTTTTCAAAAGAATCACAAATTTTAAATCATAAAATTTTATCTCCAAAACTTAAAATTTATGTATTTTCGCAGAAATTTTTCATACAATTAGCCTACTTTTACATTTTAAACCATCTTGTTTTAAAAAAATGCTTAAAATTTTAATATTTTTTATTTATTTTCTTATTTTTAATAAAAACGCTTTGAAAATCATTGTACAAAAATTAAAAAATCGGCTATTATCATACTCAATTTTTTGCTTTTTTTCTATAAATTAATTTTTAAAATAAAATAAGTGAAATCTACACTTTGTTCTAAAATAAAATTTCTGAAAATTACTTTAATTTAAGTTTTTAAAAAAATTATTTTAAATTTTTATTTCTTTTGAAAAATATTCACAAAAACTTTTTGGGATTAGTTTGTAAAGCTAAATCCTATTCTTAAATAATAATTTTTCTAAATTTTTTTCAATATATATCAATAAACTATATCAATTTCACATAGAAAGAGTATTACCCCTATATAACGATCAATACTTATTACTAAAACCAAGTATATTGATGCCGTTGAGCATAATACATCCGTTGCTAAAAAATATTGGTAAAAAAAATAAGTAATAATTTAATTAAATGTAATTACTCAGCCAAAATTCACATAGTTTATCGCCAAAAAACCATTTATCAAAAAAAAGTTGAATGGCAGAAAAAGGAAGTACTAGCATTCCGAGAAGAAGATCAGCAGTAGCAAGAGATCCCATCAAATAATGCGTTGGTGATCTAAGATGAAAATCAACAAATATGGCCAAAAGTACCAATATGTTTCCAAATACGGTTAGAAATTCAAGCAAAAATAAAAAAAGTATTAATGATATATTTTGTATATTAAATTTTTTTTCTATAATAAATGATATTGCTGATTTGTCATTTTGTTCAAATATTTTGATAGAACCATTCAAAATTGGTGAACTAAGAGTTGATAAGTGATGTTGTGTAATTTCACCGATTAAAGACATTTCGGAAGGCAATTTAAATAAAAACTAAATTAAGATATTCATTTAAAATTAAGAGTAAAATAAAATTTCTTTATCTAAAAGAATTGATAAATTATTCAGTTGAGAACCATATCCCAAAATTAATTTAAATTAATAATTTTGTTATATTTTGTGTTATTTTTTTGCAGTATCACTAATTAAATTTTTCATTCCAAAATTCTTCTCGCTCTTAGAATCGCTGATTGCATACAATTTTGCGAGATAGGTTTGTTTCGGGCTGTTTACCGTTCGCTATCATTTTGTGAAATTAAATAAAATTTTTTCTCATTTTCAATATTTCATTTGAAAGAGAGTAAAATAAATAATATTATTAATATATAATTCTCTTTCAAACATAGTTGAATGACTGATTTTGTCGGAAATTACGACTTTAAAGCTAACCTTATCTAAACTCAGGTGATTTTTATATGTGGGATCATCTTAAATAGATCGCGTACAACTCTTTCCCTTAAACACTAAATGATTTAAAGACGAATGCGGAAAGAGAGAAAATAATAATCAAAAATTTTTTTTTTAAATTTTGAACATACAAATTGGCAAGTTTTTTTTAACATTTTTTTTTGACGCTAGAAAGCCCGAGGGGTTTTTTAGACCCCTTTTTGAAAAATTTAAACTTAAATATTATCTCAAAAATTTTAAATTTTAAGAAATTACTCAAACTAACTAAAAATAAAATTGTAAAAAATTTAAATTTTTTTTAATTTTTAAACAAATTTTATTTATTAATCTTGAAATTTTAATTTGAAATTTTTGTAATAAATCAGCCGGGCTTTCTAGTGTTAACTGCACAGTTAATTTTGAAAAATTTTATATACAAAAGTATAAAAAAAATAAAATACGCATAAAAAAGCCTTTGAAAAATGGCTGAATAAAAAAATTTACCAATTATTAATTTATTCTAGCGGAGACGATATCGAAATAAATAAAGATGATTAAATATTAATAAAATTACATATTGTAATCGTTGGATTTATTTTAAGTTTATTTTAAAAATTTTAATTAATAAAATTTATTTTAAAATTTACGTTATTCTAAGTTAATGTGGAAATTATCTTTATATTGCCTACTTGTGTTCAGTGGCTTAAAGATATTTAATTATTAAAGGTAATTCATGCTGAAATTCATTCTAAAATTGATAAAATTGATTTTGTTTACGTGATAAAAAAGCATTATTTTCTAGTTAGAATAATGTGACCATTTAAATTATAAGAGAAAAGTCAAAAAATTAAAAATATTCTCTTTGAATTAGCAAAATAAAATATTTTAAAATCTAATTACTCAAACGGTACAAATTAAAATACCAAATCAACTCCTAATTCCTTTTTAATAACAAAACTAATCAATTCTCAATGTATTAGTAATTTGTTTAACTTCATATAAAACTTCAAAGTATTTTTAAATATCTGTTTTTAATTTTAATAATTTTTTTTGAGAATCATTATTCAATCGTGATAACATAGATTCATTTTAATGCATTGACAAATTAAAAAGATAATTTTAAGCTTACATAGTTTTTAAAATAAAAACAAAAGCCATAAAAAATGTATAATCATTGAATTTTTTAATAAGAAAAATGAAATTAATTAAAGCAAAGTAAAATGAATAATTAAATCGAAATCTTGATTTAAATTTAGCGTATCAAGCAAATTAATGTAACTCAATAGAAGCTTATGAATTATTAAAAGTATCAATATTCAATAACTAAATGTTTGAATCATCCTATTTTTATAACAAATTCTAAACAAGTCTCAGTAACATGAAACCTAGCTTATTCCTCTTAATATCTCTTCTCGAGTTTAAACAAAATTTTTAGACAAATATTTTTTGTTCAGACATCAATCCGTTTTCTTAAAAATTAAAAATTTGAAAATTTAATGATTTTCTTTGAAGTAGTTTTTTGACAATTATAATCAAAGTTTCTATAAAAACCTATTTAAAATAGAAAGTTTTTAGCTAAATATTTTGATACATTAATTCCTATAGCGTTTCAAGATTAGGACGCTAATTTAGTTTGATAAACATCATCTTAATGAATTGCAAGTTTAAATAAAACATTTTTTTACCTCTCTAGAAATATCATAAAAACTCTAATAAAAGTTTGATCCTATGGGTTAGTTTCGAATGAATAAAAAAGATAAATTATCCTTGATCTTTAAATTTTTATTAAATAAAGTCAATTTTCAGGATGAATTCAAATATTTGTTCAGTTCAGGTTGATTCTTCAATCCCTTTACAGATAAAAATAGGCACTTACAGTCTTATTTCGAATCTGACAGCAACTTTATATAGCATCTACTAAAAAAAAATTTTTCTTGTCATTTTTTTAAATATTTCAATCTCTTTCAATATTTTTTGGCTTCTTTTTCATGTAACTAAAGCTTTCTTTTTTTTGAATCTTTAATCGATCTTTTCAAATATTTGAAAACCAAATTTGATCAATATTATTTATCATGAGTGTTGGTTTATAATCGGTAATCGAGCTCTCTTAGAAAATGATAAAGATTTAGAAGAAAAGAACGCAAAAAAAAGATCTGAATATTTTCTCATATTAAAAAATAAGTTCTGTAAATGAAGCAAGGGCCAATCTTCAAACTTGTATATAAAAGCATATTGCAAAGACTAGACTTAAATACTTAATTAAATATTATCTGTTGCATCTTTTTGAATTTACGAATAAATTTATAAATAATGGAAAATAATTTATTAACTTTCTGTCGTTCTTTTGCTAAAAAATTTCAAAATACTTTTTTAAAAGCTTTGGTAACATTATTAGTTATTTAATTTTGAATTGAAAGTGAAACAAAGTTTTTTGTTAGATTAAAAATACTGATATTCATTTCAATATTTTGTATCTAACAAAATAATTTAATCAAAATTACATAATTTTTATAAGAAAAAATTCTTTTCTTGAATGAATCTATTTTTTTATTATAGAAAAAAAAAAGAATAAAGCATCTTCTAAAGTTAATCTTCAGACGATAACACTTATTTTACACTTAATTATAAATATAAAACTAATTTTAAACTAATCAGTAACAAAAAAATTAATTATTCGTAGATCCTTTTTAAAAAAAAAAGATTTCCAGAAAATTTATTCGGTTAATGCTCGAGTACACCTAAAACAGTCTGGTAAAGAATTTCTAAAATCTAAAGAATCAAGTCTGATTGAAAATGTTTTAATTTTATTCGCCAAGAAATAAGCTTTCTTGTTTTAATTAAAAAAAATTGTTTATTAATTAGCTCTGAAATTTGAAATATAATTTATATTGCAAATAAACAATAAATTTTAAATCATTTTGATTTAATTAGATACAATCAATTTTTTTTAGTTCCACCAAAAACTTACACTAAAACTTAGCGTTAGCGATCTAATATAGTGCCAGCATTTTGGAGGAATATAGAGCATTTGACCAGGTTTTAATACACCTTCCCAATAAGGTAAATCTTTTGCCAACGGAAATTTTCTTTCATCCAAATTTTCAACATCAACTTGGCTTGTATTTTTGAGAATATTTCCTTCATTTGGATACAAACAGTTGGAGTACTTTTGCTCATACAATCGAACATATTTTTCGCCAATTACCTGAGATTAATTGTAAAAAGTTTTAAAATTTAAGCTGATTTTTTTAATTTACGATTAACATCTGTTATTAACAGACTAATAATTTATCAGCATTTCAAAAATCTATTTTTAATTTAGTTAAATGAAAATTAAATTTTAATAGAGTTCTACTGGTTAAACTTGACAAATTAAATTTGATACTATTATCAATCATGAGTCTCTGCTAAGCACCTATTTTTTGTAGATTAAAATTTGGCACTTTTATTGAAAAGTTTTTAATAAAATAAATATTAATAAAAGCATTTGATAAAAAATTTGTTATGACAATTTTATCAAATTTAGAAAAAAAAAACAAGTTTAGAAACATGACTTAATAAAGTAAGCTAAATTCTAATGAAAAATTACATGAAAATGTTTTTCAATTGTACTCAAATTTCAATTGTAGAAATACTTTCAATAAATCTAGAAGTTATAAAATCAATTAAGTAATTAATGCTAATTTTTTTATACAAGTATAAAATAGAAATTAAAAATAATTTTAATGAATAAAATCAATACTTGACATAAAAAATTTGGCTTGGGATCGTAATGCAATGGACTAATAGTTCCACTGGGACCAAACCTATACAAAATTCAAAAATGAAATCAATTATACAAACAGATTAATCTACCATGCGTGGATGTCAATACTTGATTCCAATTCATCATCTTTACTTAAATAATAGCAATACTCAGGAATATAGATGTCTTCCTTTAGTTCAGGAATCTAAAAATATTAAAATTTATGCTTTTGATTGATTATAATCTGTCAACAAATTATTTAAAACAAAATCCTGTTACAATGAATTATTTCCGATTATAAATGCTAAAAATTAGATTTAAATCTGCCTAAGTGTTGTGATTATTAATACTTCTTACTTGATTAAACAATGGATGCTGGGCTAAATAGCCTTTATTTTCGACCAGAATCTTCTCATCAATTAAAATAAACTTATTAACAAAATCTTTAATGGTCATCAATTTTTGTGACCAATTTGTATCTGTGTATTTTGATCCGATTTCAATAGGAACCGTTCGATTTCCGGCTTTCTCTAGAATATAATCAATACTAATCAAAAAAAAAGTTAACTAAACTTTTGCTCTGTATTCAGACTATACCTCCAAGTTTTTAAAGCTGGCCAATGCTGCATCTGATTATCAATAATCACAGGCAAATCTTTACTAAAATATTCGTCCCTAAATCTTTCGACTGATGGACTACTTTCGTATTTAATCAAACAATCTTCATTCAAATTAATTTTAACCGGTTGTTCGACATCGATGCGTCTTTTTTTCGGATTTAGCTCTGTGTTATTTATGCTCTCTACAATTTTTATTATCTTGTTAAATTCTTTTTCCATTAGAGGCCCCGACATAAGGAGACCTGATTAAAAAAATAACATTTAATAACCCAAAATATAATTTCGAATACCTAGATCAGCCAGTTTCAAAATATTTTGTTTTTGTTGATCAATTAACTGATCGGTATGAGATCCTGTTCCGGCAAATTGCATGTCGAGATATATAATTTTAAAAAGCGTGGTATATGCGTACAAAAGACGCCATTTCTCTTCAACAAAAATCCAAATATTTGTGTTTAGCATTTCCCAAGAATAATCAATGAGTATGTCGCAAACATATAATGCTTTATTAATCACATTCAAGTTCGATTGAGCATTGTTGAGGCAGAGATTAAGAAAATTTAAAATTTTAAATACAAAGTCAGGAAATTGATGCTTTTGAATGCGACTTAGATCAATTAAGTCTTCTTTTAAATTGAAATTGAAAATTGGCAATCGATTCAATGATTCCATTTTGCCAAAAATTTTGTTTCTTCTCTTATTCTAATGAATTATTAATTCTGCAAAATATTAAATTTTAATATTTTTTCTCTTTTAACAAAACTTTGTTTAGAAAAAAATTCATATGAAGAATAAGTTATGGTATTTGACATTTCTAGATAATCAAAAACAAAATATTTAGTTCAAGAAAAAAATTAAGTCTCTAATGAGTGCAAACAGATGTCATTTAAACTATCTTTGTTTAAGTTTTCCTCATTTTTTAGCCAGCTTATTCAAGCTTAAATCAATTAAAAAATACGAATAAATTTAATTTGATGATAAACTGTTATTACTTCACCATAAATTTTTTTTAATTATAAAATTTTAACATTAAAAACCCCAACAGACTATTTTATAAAGACAGATTATACTTTTTATATTTCAAAGAAGCTATTTTTCTTTAAAAACTCTTCTTTTTTTTTTTAGTTGTTATCCGTTCTGAAAATGGCTTAAAGCAAAATAAAAATATATCATTTTAATTTATAAGTTATTCTTGGATAAAAAAAAAAAAATATTTCGTTTTTTTTTTTTTAAAATATAAAACAATAATTTTAATAATGGAAAAATTTTAGGAAAAGCTATTAAAAATACATGACTGTTTTTTTTTAATAAAAAGCTGTCATTTGTCTTAAAATTAAAAAGCCAAAAAATTTATTTCAACTGAAGAATTTTTTTAAATTTATAAATTAATCATAGTGCCTTAGTCTACGGAAAATGTCTTGAAGCTGTTTAATCAATTTTCGAAAAAAAATTTCAGTCCTATGGGTTTACAATTAGCACTAAATTTAATGAAAACAATCGCAAATTGAAATTTATATGATTTTATAATTAAATATTTATATGATAACAACAATTCTCAATAACCCACAAGATAACTTTTAAGCTCTTTAATTTTTGCATAAGAACTCGAAAAATATCAAAAGAGGGAGCAAGAATTAAAATTGAGAAAATCTACAAAGAGTTGTTATTGATTTTTAAAACTTAACTTGATGTCTTGTTAATGATTTGATAAAAGCATCATAACATCCAAAATATTAAATAAAAATCTTATGCAGTAAAATTTATCTTATATTCAATTTAGTGATTTTAGGTTAATCATCAACTAAAATGCCTTCGTTAGCTTGATTTTTAACTATTCGGATAGAAAATTTCAACTAAACTTTTTAATTGATATTTTTGGCAATTATATTGAGAACAAAAAGTTAAAGACAGAATAGTTAAAACCAAGGTTAGAATATCCAATTTGAAAGCTCTATTCAATTTAATAATGATGAAATAATTTTTCTGATAAATTATACTAACTTTGTTTTTCAAAACTGCCTAATAGCTTGTTAAAAAAAACAATAATCTTTATTTACTTGATATAAAATTCGTTAATTTTAGTTGAATTGATCGAATTTCAATTATATTTTTCAGATTAGTTTTATTAATCAGGATAGTTATCCACAACTAATTTTAAAATATGATTTTTTTCCAATTGATAATAACAAAAATACACGCTAGCTTTTTTTTTTTAATCTATCTGTATATCATTTTTCAAAGAACTAAATAAAAATAGCTAAGATAGGAACCTGCGTTACCATTTATTATCTAACTAAATGCTTAGCTAATCAGACATATAAGTTACGCTTTTTGCTAAATTAAAATCTTTATAAACAAATCCATTTAAAGAGAACTTTAAGCAGCCTTTTTTAATGATTCTCTTTGATGTTTAAATAAAGTACACCATTTTTTTGGAATTAAAATCATACTGGTCTATTAAAATCAATACTGGAAACTAACAGTTATTTTTTACGATAAATTTAATCAATTTTAAAATTGTTTTTTTTTTTAATTTCTAATTTCTCTGCTTTAAATAATTTTTTTTTTTATAAGAAAAATTAATGGGAAACCGGTTCAAAAATTTAAGTCGGTTCTGATCAAAATTTGAGCTTTTTTTTGTAATTCGTATCACTATCTTTATTTAACGCTTAATAAAATTTTGACTACTAATTTTTTTTGTTTTGTTTTATCTTGATCCTAAAATAATTTTCTAATTTAGACAAAACATCAAAAAATTGATCAGTTTAAGCTATAAGGCATTAAATATGTAAGATTTTTAATATAAAAAAATATGGTAGGAATGAGTATTTTTGCATTTAATAGATTTAGCTATATATAAAGAATATAATATTTTTTGAGAGTAAAATTTAAAAAATAAATCTAAAATTTTAAATAGCTATTTTATCAATTTTACTTTTTAAAATTTTGTGAACTATTGATTTTGAATATCTTTAAAAAAATCATGTTTGCGGTCTTAAAGCCGAAATTAAGGAATATTTATCACATTTAAAATTTTTACTTGTTTTTATTTTAATTTGATTTATAAATTAAAGACGATCAAAAAAAATTTTTAATGACTTTTAACTAATTATTTAAATTTTTTTGTAAAAAAATATGAAAAAAAAAAAAAAAAAAACTTGCAATAAAAAAAAGAGAGTTAAGTTGAAGAAAATTAAACATAAAACAATCATACTGAAGAAGTATAAGAAGGTGACCAAGAGATAAAGATAAAGTGTTGAAAAAAATATTATTTTCATTTATATACTGAGAATTTATTTTCCATACTACTAATATTTTCAGTTTTAATCAATAATTTTGAATTGAAGACGATTAGGATAAATACAATTTACGGAAATCGTTTGCACCGAATCCAGCGTTGCATTTAGGACACTTACGCTGGCGGGTGTCATATCGTTTTTGAAGACAATCGAAACAAAAAACATGAAAACATTTGGTCAATACAGCATCTTTTTGTTTTATTTTACACGATGGACATCTTAGCTGTTCATTGTACTCTTTTATTTCTTCTTTGAGAACTTCGTCCATATTGGCTGCCATCTCGAACTTTTTCTGTCGTTCGAGTTTTGCTTGAAGATGTTTTATTTCCTCTTGAGTTCTTTTAATTCTAAACGTTTGAGATGCAAGAGTTTCGCTCTTTTCGGCAATAAGCTGCTGCGCCTCTTTCAATTGGAAAAGATATTTCTGTGAATTTAATTTTAGTTCTTGTATTAGCTGTACATTTTCTATTGCTTGACGTTTATAAGTTTCGCATGTTTGCTGCAGCTGAGAAATCTCCTTTTCGAAAATTACTATATTTTGTGTCAGCACTTGAATTTGTTCTTCTAGCTTTTTGGATACGCTCATTTGAGCTTCTTGTTGTTCTTGCAATGTAGCTACTTGTTGCATATACAATTCTTTTTCTTCTTTAAGAATTTTTTGAGCGCTTTCAAGTTTTATTCTTTCGGACACAAGTTTAAAATTTGCGTCGTCTTTTTCTCGCAGCTGTTGCATTAAACGAATGCTTTGTTCCTAAAATAAATACAATTTTAAAACATTGTTAATCATACAAAAAAAATTTTTTGAAATTTTATTCAATTTATTTTTTAAATCTTATGAAATAATTCTAACTTGGTCTATCAGAATTGTTCTCAAGATTATTTTTCAAGACCATTAAATTGATGCATATCATAAATTTATCTTACAAATTTTAACAATTTTAATCAGAATCAATAATTAAATTTTTGACTTACAAAGAAGTTCGTTATTCAAGGAAAAAAATTAAATAAGAAAGCCTATAATTTAAGTTTTGAACAAATTGATATAAATATAAAAATTTCTTTGGCAATCAAATAAGAACTTTGGTTTATTTTACCGTCTTGAGCCTAAAATTTTACCAAACTTGAAATTTCATCAGTATCAGCATTATTTTAATATGTATTAAATATCTTGATAAATAATCAAAAAATGATCAAAATAATATATAGATATTTTTTTTATTACATTCGGTTCAAAAGATATCCTAAAAAAACCTTTAAATTTTAACCTTATTTTAAAAAGTGAAAATTTGGGTTTATTTTATTTTTGATATTGGTCGTATAACTTTTTTGAGTATATCTTTTGAACTGAATGTAATAAAAAAAAGATATTTATATTATTTTGATCCTTGTTTGATTATCTATCAAATTATATATACTATATTTTAAAATAATTTTAATAACTAGGAGGGCATTGAGATTATTTAGGTGTGGTCAAGGTTATGCTGTATATTTCCGGTATAAACAAAGCAGATATATGATATATAGTGTTTTGTAATCATGTAGGTCTATTGTATGTATGTATAAAATTTCAAAAGTTTTGGGTATACCAATCATCTGATTTTATCGAAAACAAATCCACGCCAATCTTTTTTGAACACCCGTTACTTGAATGAGAATTAAAATTTTATTTCAGATAATATGAAAGCTGTTTTTGAAAGTTAAGATGCTTTAGATTTATAACCTTAAATATAACCGTATATAGTCTTTTATAAACGTGCCCCCTACGTCAAATGATGTCAGATGTTGCTTCTCTTTAAATATGGGAGTCTTAAGGGGCACTTATATTCAAGGAGATATGGTACATTTATAATTCATATAAACGTTATCTATCTATTTCTTCTAAACGAAAGTTTTATAAATAAAAGAAATTTTTTCTAATATTTTAATATTATAAAAAGAAAATTCATGTTTTTCATGATTCATATCCAAATTGAACATTTTTGAAAGACCTTTTGTAATAATATGAAAAATTTTTTGTAATAATTTTTAAACAAAATGAGCTGATTTTTTTGAAAAGTTTTTTATTATATTCTAATTTATTTTACATAAAGAACTATAAAATAGAATATAAAATTATTAAATTAAAAATTTCGTTTAAAAATCTACCATGTTTAGTATATTTTTATCTAAAAATTTTTTTTCCAATTTTAAAGTACAAAATAATTTACAAGAACGAACTTTAAAAGTGAAAAAATTTAATACAGCTTAATTATTTTGTAGGAAAATAAATAATACTTAAAAAATAATAATAATCAATGCTTACTATTTTTTGCAAAATTTAACTTTTTTAATTAATTATTTACTTTATTCCTTGTATAATTAAACTAAAAGAGTTTGATTTAAAATAAAGTGTAAAATTATTGTCAAAATATCGTGCCTGAAATAAGAATTTTTATTGACGAAAAAATACAAAAAAAAACAGATATTTAACAATTGTCTTTGTTTTCTAGTTTAAAAAAATTTTGAATGATAAAATTCTATTTTTAGCTTAATTAAATTAATCATAGACAAACAAAAGAAGATTTTATTAATTCTATAATTTTAACACATTATAAGTACCTGCATGTCTTCAAAAGCTTGTCCAGTAATTTCCATATCATTTACAAGAGCTACTTCTTCCTGTTTTTTATTATTTAAATTTTTTTGTAATTCTTTTATGTTATCTTCGAGTGATTTTATTTTTTTGACATAATCAGCATTTGATGAATTAGTCGGATTGCTCGATTCATCATGGTGATGGTGATGATACTCTGATTTATGATGATGCCGAGTAGACGGTGAATTGGAAGGAATGGATTGTGTTGGCACTATTAATTTACTAGAAGAAGATGTTGATGATTTCAACTTTTCAAGACATTCTTTTAGACGTTTTATTTCTTGTCTTGCTTCTTCAAGTTCATTTGAATACTTTTTTTCTTTATGATCTTTTGATGACGATCCTGTAGAACTGCTCGAAGATTTGGTGTATATATCAATAATATTCTTCATATCTTTATGACTTTCTTGTAATCTACGGTTTTTTTCTTCTAAATCCTTAATCAAGCTGTCTTTTTCATCGTTCTCTTTTTTAACCTCAACATCTGGTTCAGTTTTAATTGATATTTCTGAAACTTCTTTAGTTCCGGAATTTTCGTCATTTTTTCCTTGAATTTGCGCCAATTGTGACACTAATTGAGAATTTTTAGTCTTAAGCTTGTCTAATTCTTGCTGAGTCTCTTCAAATCTTTTCTTGGTTCGAATATTGTCCGACTTGAGTAACTTGTTGTTCGTTTGCAGGGTCGTTATCAAACTTCTCATTTCTTTGTTTATAGGACCAGTTTGTTCATTAGCGGCCAAGTTTTGCTCGTATTCAATTCTTAAGAGTTCATTCTCTTTTCTTAATTGTGTCAATTGTTCTTCAATTTGGATTATATCATTTCCTAATTTTTTTTGCTGTGCAAGCTCTTCACTTTCCATTTGCTCCAGTTGACGTTGAAAAGAACATCGGGAATATTCGAGTAGATTGCGTGTTTCGTCAAGTGCTTGTTTCAATTTTACATTATCATTTACAATTATTGAATATTTTGTCTGAAGCATACGGTATTCACTTGTTTGTTCAATCACCGATTCAGGTATCATTTTGAGCTTAAATAATTTTTTTTTAATTTTTTAAATTCTTAAATAATTTTTTTATTAACCTTTTTGAACATTTTTTAAATAAATATTTATTCGATAATTTTATGTTCAAAATGATTATTTTATTTTTATAATAAATGAGGTCTAATTGTATTAAGCCGAAGGTAATGAGTTTTTTAGATAATGTCATGCAAAATTTTTCCAAAGACACTAAATAAGAGAACATGAATGATGCCTACATACGATCTGACGCATAGATCAAGCGCAAGAAAAAATACATTTGTAAGAAAAAAAATTCAAATACTATTATTTATAGCTGATAAACTGTACAAATACATTGATAGTATTTTGACGGATTTAATTTAAATTAAATTAAAAAGTTTTTTGAAATTTAGTTATACATTCAAAATATAAAAAAAAATAAAACATCAAAAAAATTCACATAATGTGCCAAAAGGAGTTAAAAGATGCTATCCCATAAAACTATCGAAAACCACTTAAACGCCGAAGAGTTTTTTTCACCCTGCTTGTTACCTTTTTTTTTTTGTTACTTCTTTTCCATGAGAATGAAAAAATTTTATAATAAGAAATTAATTCATTTTTTGATTTCAGATTTTTTGAAAAAAAAGATTGTCAACTAAAAAATAAAAACATATTCCTGTTGATACTTTGAAGAACACACAAAAGTTTCTTTAAATTAAGGCCAATATTTAAAAATTAATCGCTAAAAAAGTGACACTTTAATTCTGATCACATGTGAGAATCATAGATTGTTGAAACAATCGAATTTTAACCAAAAAAAAAAATTTGACTTCATTATATGAATCTTTGTCATTTTTTTTCATCTTTAATCAAAATTTTTTTACATATAAGGTGTCTATTGTTGAGCAAAGCATTTGCAAAATAAGTTTGATTAATATGTGATTGATTTATTGAAAAAATTGAAGCTTATGATGAAATTTTAGTAATGATATTCAATATTATTATTAAAATTTTAATATATAAACATTTTTTTATGTTAAGAAAACCATTTTTAGCCATAAAAAAGTATAATGCATTATTCCGCATTCATAACATTTTAATTTCAATGCCTTGCTGATATAAAAAAAAAACTTGACACTGTTTTTTTAAAAATGAGCTCTTAAATAACTAAAAAATTTTAATTGTTAATTTTTGAGTATGATCATTAAAATTTGATCATAAAATTCAATGCTGAAAGAAAGTGATATGATTTTTAAATAGAAAATAAACGTCTAGATTTTGCTGATTTTTTCAACAAGCTTTCATAATTAAGTTATTAAATGGGAACATTTTTTTATTGTAAATGTTTTTAAATATTAAAACAAATATTAAAATTGAAAATTTAATTGATGAAATTTTACTCACATCGTTTTTAAGCTTTTCGATTTGTTTTACTGCTGAATTGTAATCTTGATTAAGTTTTTCTAATTCATCTAGTCGATTTTTGGCCAACTCACGGTGATGCTCTAATTCGGTTTCTAATTCGGTAAGCTTAATTAAATCAAAAATTTTATTTAAGCAAGAATTTAAAAGTAAGAGTACTTGTTTATCGGAAATATTGTTCGAGCGATTTAAATTTGAAGGATTTTGTTTGAAATTATTATGGTACACGAGATGACCATTTTGGTCCGTATGATTTTTGCTATTAGCTTGAATATTGTTTAATTTTTTTAATGTTTCAGCCAGCTGTGAGTCTAATTTGAATGCTTTGTCTTTCATTTTATCCAGTTCGTACTCAGTCTCATCAGCTTTATGATTTAAATCCTTAATTTCGGCCTCTAAGAGACTCAGTTGATCCTCAAGCTGCTTTTTCTTTAAAAAATTTTCTCTTTAAATTTGAAAAAAAAATATTTTTTTTTCACTGTACCTCTAGGCCGCTTGTATGAATGTTTTGTTGAGATTTTGTTATCAATTCATTTAAACGAAAATTTTCTTCACTCAATTCTTTCACTTTTGATTCTATTTTACTTGACATAGATGGTTCAAAACATCCTTAATTTTAATTAATTTAAATTGCTAATTTAAATTGAGATATTTATAAAAGAAAGAGTAAAAAAGCTTTACTCTAAGAATAAAATAGGCTTGAATATACGCTAAAAGCTAAAAAAAGAATTAGACTGAAAATAAATTTCGATTAAAATTTGATTAAATTTTAAAAAATATAGTTTTAGTGATTTAAAAAAAAAAAAGAAAATTGCTCTTTAAAATTATTTACGATTTTTATGGATTTGTTAAAAACAACACATCTTAATTTTTTCAACTTTCAAATTTGCTAACTTAGAAAAGTGTGGTATAGCTAAAATTTATCAAAAATCATTTTTATTCAAAATTATAACTAAGAAAAATATTTTTATCCAGATTTGAAAAATAAATTTTTGTGGCTGAAAATCAAAATTTTCAGAAAATTTCTAGAATGAAAAATTTACATTTTATTAAAATTACCTTGAATTTTTGTACTTAGATCTTTAAAATACAACTCGTTCTTTTTTGTGATCCTTAAGAACCAATTTTAAAAAGGTAAAATTTTAATAATTTCTTTTTGATTACCGTTCATATACTGTGACTAATTTGGCTACTGTTTGTGTGGTAAATTTAACTCGTTCTTTTAGCGAATCTTCAATTTCACATTTATCCCAATCATTCAATTTTGACAAAAAATTGCGCACCAATTGACTAGATAACTTGATGCTCTCGTTTGAGCTGGCTTTTTCTACCATTGGATTGCACGTCTCTTTGGCTGATTCGGAGTCAAATCGTTCCAGCATTAGCCTCAAATCTTCGTCCAATTGAGTCCAATATCGGTCTATTATGCACAATTTGTTATCATCTGAGGCCTTTTTATTTTGAAGCTTGTCAATTTTTTCTCTAAGATCGGCCTCTAGTTTTTGCCGTTGGAGCAGACGATCACTTAAATTTTTGTTCTGAATCCTCAACACTTTGATATCTAAATCTTCCTAAAAAAAATAAAATTTAACTTAAATTATTTGATTGATTAATTAGAAAATTACGGATGAGGAAATGGTTTCGAGTTTGATGGGTGACTCGACTACGATGAAAGAGCGTTTTTCCGGTGGCGGGGGTGAATCCGACTGCTGATGTGAATGTTCATTTTGATGTGAAGACGATGAAGACGTTGGAGACGGTGATGATAGAGCGTTCGCTGCAGTACGTTTAATACCATTGCCAGTACAAGGCACTGCGGCTGACTGCATCTCGCTTATTCAATCTCTATTTTTATATCTCTTTGGGTAACTTAAAAGCAAATTTTTTATTTAAAATTTAATGGTAAATTGCTGATTTTTTTAATTAATGACTTTTTTTAAGTTTAAGTCTCTAAAAAAATGATTGACTGCATTAAAAAGAAAAAGCAATTAAATGTTTTGGGTTTAAGAAATTTATGTTTTATTAGAATTATTAATATTTTTTAAATAATTTAGAATTTTTTCATACGCATTAAGAAAATGATGAAAAAAGAGCCTATAATATATGCACATAGACATTAGGATTTTTAGTTGATTTATTAGTATGTTAAATTTTGCAAGTTAAATATGGAAGTAAAATAAAATTCGATTGCAAAGTTGAGATAATAGTTGGCTTCTTCTAGTTTAAATACCAAGCAATACTTAAAAGGCGAGTTTGTTGTTGATGCAAGCTAAAACCAATTACTTAAAAATCGAAATAAAAACAAAACAATTTTTGACATGACTTTACTTGAAATATTCAATAATAGATAGTGACAAAAGATTTGGCTTATGAATTTTTTTTAAACTAGACTAGCGGGTAACTTTGCCTACATTTCAAACGAATTTTTTTATGATTTTTTAATTAATAAAAAATAATAATAAAAATAATACATTTTTTAAAAGTATTTAACCGTTCATAAAACTCACTTTATATTTAAGTAATTTCTTAAAATTTTAATTTGAAAAAATTTTTTTTTGAAATAATTTTTGAAAGACTTTTTTCCTTATTTCGTAATTCAGCGATGTTAATTTTATTTCTTTTTAGTGTTGGGTACCGTGCGTGGCAGTCACTAGACCGCCATAAGTTGATGTTGGCTATTTAGATGGCGGTGAGAGAAAATTTTTTTTCTCTTAGATAAACGATTTTTCTGGAACTCAATTCATTTCTCTTTAAAATTGTTTTCACACCGGCCAACATCAACTTTTGGCGGTCTAGTGGCTGCCACGCACAGTACTCAACACTATTTCTTTTATATCAAAATTATTAATTTGAATTTTTCAGGTATTTATCTAAAAATTTTATAATTTAGTTATTAAAATCCTGATAGCCCGTTAAGCCGAGAGGTTTGTGTGCTAGTTGTACAAGCAAGGGATCGAAAGTTCGAATCCCGCAAATATCTATGCACTAGAGGACGCATGATTAAACCTGCTAATCGTTAATTACATTAAACGGCTCCAAAGCATTTTTAATTTAATTTTTGAATTTTTAAATGAATTTGGGTAAATAATATTTTGTATCTAAAGATTTTGTACATACAGAATTATGCATATTAATACTTGGCTATGTTTTACTACACATGAAAACATGCATTTGCCTTAAATTTTTTCGATTAAAAAAATTCTTAAAAATTTAAAAATAAAATAATTGTTGACCATTATCATTTAATTTAGATCACAAACTTCAAAATGTTATCAAACATTTTTTACTTCTTTCTAGATTGATATTACGCGAATATTTCTCTATGAAAAATATTTAATAATATACTGAGTTAAAGTGAAAATAAAAGAGCTAAGAATTAACCTATTAAAATCAAAAATAAAACTATCGAATGTTTCTAGTAGTATTTTTCAATGTGCAGAAATTTCATTTACAAAAATCATTTAACATTTTGTACTCATGTTTTTTCAAAAAAATAAAACAACATCTAAAATAAATTTTAATAAATGAGTTTTTCAGTTTTTTTTTTTTAATTTTTTAAATAATATTGCAAATCAATCTTGGCTTTAAATTTTTCAATTTTTTTTTAAACCAAAAAATACCAAAAAATTCAATTAGAAATCTAAAAAATACAAATGCTTAGCTTAACAAATTTTAAACAAATTTTTTTGATATTTTAAATAAATTAAACCTAAATGTTTCCTGTAATTGTTCTTGTATAATATTAAATCGTCAATTATAATAGTATTAGAAATATATACCATCTATCAAAATAAAAAATTTATTCTATTTGAATTTTAAAACATTATATTTAATACAAAACAAATAATTTAATTCCCTAAAGATATTTTTTCTATTTTCCATTAATTGATTTAATTAATTTTCGTGGCACTTTGTCAAAAATCAAAAAGCCAGCTGCTCTTTCGATCGAATCCACTGGAACAAGATAACTCGATAATGGTGTAGATTGATCGCAAGGTAAATTTGGCAAAACATATGAATACAAGCTGTACTGTCCTTGTTTTTCACATAAAATAACTTTAAAAAAATGTGTAGGTACAGCCACATGCTGTGGACCGATAACTTCGTATTTTACATATAATTTATTGTCAGCTTCTTTTCTTCAAATCAATAAAATAATTTTTAGAAAAATGCAAAATATTTACTTTGGGAGATATAAAGGGCCAGTACAAACCCAGACATTGTCATTTTCTTTAACCTTTTTTCTCACTTCCATCTCAAGTTCATTCCATTTGTCTCTGTTAAAACCTTTTCCTACTTGAGGAGCCATGTTAGAAAGAACAAAAGTTTGATCCATCAATGCTTGGCTTGACCGATGATTGGCAGCTGCAGCAAGGTGTCCTCTATCATAACCACTTCCCTTGTAGTCTTGATTGGTTGATCTAAAAAATGGGTGAATGTTCTGATCTTCTTTAAATTCACATTTACCACGATCAATCGATTCGGCAGGCCTCATTTTTTCGAATGACATATGTTCAAAAACCCAATTAGCTACTCGATTTCTTCGATCATATGATAAAACATAGTTATCAAATATTCGCAAATTATCCAAACTAGGGTATCCATGTTTCATAATTTGTTGAGTTCGACTGACATTAGCTAGTGCAAGATCGTCATTGGATACTACTCCTGTTTGTTTATACTCTACTAAATGTGAACCTGGTGGATCATTTAAAACTGTAGCTGCTTTCAGAGATTGATTATTAAATAGAATTTCTTTATATTCATTTTTGTTTGTCAAAAGTGTAGCGATGCCAAAACCGGCTCCAAAAGATCCCAGCACAGGAATGAAAAGTTTATTCATTTTAATAATAAATTTCGATAACTCCAAGGATTTTGGCAAAAGGTTTTAAAAATTAAAATATATAAATAATACGAAACATTACCATTTAAGAATTGCTAAATATTAAAATAAATCTTTTAAAATTAAATATTTTAAATATAACTTAACTTTTTTTTTAAATCAAAATTGAAAATTGAAAATTAAAATTTCATGTTTTAGTTTTTTTAATTTAAATCACCAACAAGTATATGAAAGTTTTTAAGCTTAATTAATAAAATTTGTCAAGGAAGGTAAGAAATTTGAAAAGTTAGTGATTGCGTAGCCAAATTCTAAAAGGTTATGTTTAGAACAGATAGAATGAGATTAAGCTATAATATAATAGCGTTTTGTGTTAACATATTGTTCTTTTTGGCAACAGAAATCTTCAATTTGATTATAAGATTGGTTTGAAAACCCTGAGTTAGTCAAAATGCGAAAAGCATTTGAGTATTTTCATAAGGGTTGACTTAAATTCGAGCACGCAAATTAAAAATTCAATTAAGTTTAATTAAAAAAGCATTTAAGCATTCTAAGAGTGAGAGTATCAGATTATTGTATTGCTCTATGGTTAGACCAAACCTGGAACTTAAGTACTCTATTTTTCTTTCATTTCTAATAAAATGTTAAGTAAAATGGATACCTAAATGATGAAGAGTAAAAGATGAATATATTTTAATATCAAATTTAAATTTTAATTAATTTCAAATATTTAAATATCTATAATAATAAAATTTCATTTTACCGCATTAATTAGTTAGAACTTTTTTAATATTTTGAATTATTTAATTCTTTGAACTTTTTTTCCAAAATTTTTGAATCAAAATTTAATGCAAGAAAATTGAATTTCACTTTCATCGTAATTTATGACCGCTGAAAAATTTTAAGTTTTAACGATCTAAGACAGTCTGTTTAAAAAATATAAAAAGATAAATAAAAATTTATTCAAAACTTATTCAAAAATTATATCATAAAATGATAAAATGTTTTTCTATCAAAATTTTCATTATGTGTATGGCGACTAATAATTAAAGGTAAAATTAAGTCATCTACGATAAAATTAATAATTACTAAAATTACCCAAAAATGAGCTAGAAAAAAAATAAAATAAAACTTAATTTACATTATTAAAAGAATTCTAATATCAAATAAATTTTTTGAAAAAAATTTAATCGGCTTTAACAGCCAAAAAATCATTTCGAAACTGTTTAAATATTAAAACTGTAAAACGCTCAAGTAAATTAATTAGATTTTTTTTTCTATTAAATCCATAAATATTGTAAAAAACTTTTGATTGCTAAACTGATGAATTTATTTCTTAAAGCCGTTATAAAAAATTAGACCGAATTTTGTTTGTTAGGTGATAAAACATGGTTTTAATTTCTATGATTTTCAACATTGTTTAAAACAATCAAAGAATAACGTTTAATTGCTTCACAAACACAATCGGTGTTGACCACTCTATTCAATAAATCTTGTCCATTTTCTTTCACAAATAATGGACAATAAACATCAGCTTAAATAAAATAAATTTAATACATGTGATTAATAATTAAATAATATTGATACATTTTGCTTTAAAATATAGGAGCTAAATAAATATCATTTTATAATTAAAAGGTTTGAACAAGTTTTTAAGAATTAACTTTTTTAATCAATAGAGAATTGTTCAGAAAAGTACATTCTTTTAAAAAAAAAGTTCTTCTAAATTAGTTCATCAATTCATACCAAGAGGTATATGCTGAAAACCTTGAGGATTAAATAAACTTTTCAAAAATGCAATTTATTAGTTGTAAACAATTTGATTGAAATTTATTAGACAAATGTAATTGAGATTAATAAATAAAGATTAATGGAAATTTTTATCTTTAGATTTTAAATAATTCAATTCAAAAACAAAATTCTAAAAATGAACGCTGAAAACTTTTTATTTATAATAAAATTGAAAAAAAATCATCTTCTATTTCTATTTAAGATTAATATAATATTTGAATTTTTATTAAGGTAAAAACAATGAGATTGTTTAATTTAATATTTTTTGGTATTTTTTGTACTCTATGGTAATTAAATTTAAGATTTTAACTAATTAAAAGTTCAATTATTTAATATAATTTTAACAAATTATCAAAGGGACGAAAATTAAATAAAAAAGGAACAAGGCCAAATTAAAATAAAATCACCATAAAGTACAAATAAATAGCTGTTTGATATATAAATCTCATTTAGTTGAGAAAATTTTTTAATTTAAAGGCAAATTTAATTAAAATAAGGCACTATAATTCTGAAAATTAACCTTAGAAATCTTGCAATAAAATTTTTAATTTAGGTCGAAAACTTCTGAAAAATATATCAGCTGATTCAAAGCTTCTATCACTCAAAAAACTCTCAAATCGAACATATGAAAGTTATAAAAAATAAAATTGCAGAGAGAAATCATGGCCGATACAAGCTTTGAATCAGCTGATAAGTTTTCGACCTAAATTAAAAAAGCTATTTCAATTTCAATTTTTTTCCCCCAAAATTCACAATACACTCATTTACCGAAGGGCAAACCGAATAATTGAGTAACTAGTTAAGTAATTTTTAGAATTTAAATAATATTAGTATTTTTTTTTAAAGCAAATTGTAATTTTTATAGATGGAAAAATTAGAAAAAAAAAATTACCATAAACAGTTGTCAAATTTGCCAGAGCCCAGCACGCCCATCGTTGACAAATTGGATTATCAAATTTTTCCACAAGTCTAAAAATGGGCTCAAATGAGCGATAATTAATATTACGTTCGGAATTTAAATCCCATTTATCAATGGCGGTTTCAATATCCTCTATGACCGATTGTCTGTCATGTTCTGTGATGCTAGATTGTAACCAAGCATTAGGCCCATCAGACATTATATGCACCAAAACACCGGCAGAATTGTATGCTATTTCAATGCCATCACCGGAATGAAATAACAAGTGACGAAATGTTGAAATCAAATCATTTTTGCATAGTCTATTTCTTAGCTCTTTTACTTCGGCAATATTTCCCAGCAAGCCCATCATGTTGCGAATAATTTCCGACTTTTTGAACTTAATGCATTCCATGAATACACTTAGACCGTCATGAAAATCCAAAAATATGCGACAATTGTCCGGCGTTTCGTCGGTGATATTCCACAAAAAGCTCCACGTAACTTCCATTATCTCGTCGGCTTCTTTAAAGTGTGTTTTAGTTTGTATTAAGCCCATGGCCACTGGTATACTGGCCATACCGGCTTTTGTTTTGTCCGCGCCATGAACACTACATGCCAAAATGTTTAACAAATGCATTGCCGTTCTGAGAACAAAATGTTCCGGTGGATTATTGTGCGGATTTTTGTGCCTTTCTTCTATGTAGTCATCAAATATTCTCAGCAATATTCTAATAAGACGATCCGAAACGAACAACACATCGTCAGGCAAGTTCAAACGGCACATTATGAGCACACAATTGCGTCTCATTGCACTCTCTTCAATATGCTCCTCCATTCCGTTAATCACAGTTAGAATCAAACGTCTTAGATAAAAATTCGGAATGTTCAAATTTTCCTCCTTCCAGTACTTGAGCACGTAGAAAAGAGAAGCACTGGCCGAGATTTGTATGCGCGAATTGTCCAAATGCTTGTCCATGGTGTCCATAATCAAGTGGCCGCCGAGCAGTTTGTCCTCAATGAAATCGTCGCGATACAATTCAAACAAATGGTTGAGAGCGTCTAGCAGAAATAGCGGCCGATCACCGGCATACACTTGCAGTCCATTGTACAAAAAATTTTCACTGGACTCGGCCGCAATTTTGCTCGCAGGCACACTCGTCCTAGCCGACACTGAATTGTCACAGCTAAAGCAGCCAAGAAAGTCCAATCGTTTGTTCTCATTGTTCAAGAACATTAGGCCCGATATACCGCTTTGAATGGTGTCTATATTATCGATTGACGCACTATCGGTCGTCATTCCAAGGTTCGTTTCGTCGGCCAAGTCTTCGTTTAGTCGTTTTTTAATGTAGTCTATTTCGTCTTGTTCTTTGAATATATTCGAGCCGGTCAAATTGGTGCCTGATATGTCTAGCCAAGCTATTTGTCTCAAGTGATATACCAATTTGGCCAAGAACAAAGACGGATTTTTGAACCGATTTAGAGGATTTTTTTCGCTACAATTCGATATGTCCAAGTGCTTAAGCATTTTCAAATTAAGAATGTATTTTAAATTTGCTTGTATGTCCTCGACAGTCAAGTCGGCCATTATCAAGTGAGTTAGAACAGGCGCCAGACTCACCAGTCCGTCCAAGCATCCGATAAGTTCGTTCTGATTAGCCGAACACTGTGGCTCGATGAAGTCGGCTTTTTTGGCCAAATAAAGTTGACTAGTACAACAATTTGAAATGTCTAAGTATTTTAAATTTTTAAAATTTTTCAACAATTGATTCAGCATTGATATTTTAATGACATTAGTGCCCAAATTTCTCAAACACAAATGTTCAAGACATGTCAACTTTAGCACTTGATACAATGTCTTGCCAATTGGTGTTTTTTTCCTAAGAGATTTTTCCTCATTGAATTTTTCCTCAAATATCTTATTCATTGAATTTGTTTCAATGACACTATTAAATGAGCATACTGAATCGTTTGACGAATTATCTGACTCTTTGTAGCTTAATTCGTCATCTGAATTCGAGTTTGTGATCGATCTGATCGTTCTAAGGCGGCTTTTGGCTCTTTTTCTAGTCGATTTTTCGTCATCGCTTACGCTGACCAATTGGCTCATTTGACTTGAGCACGCCTGATTGCTATCGCCAACCGCTTGACTCGAACCAGCGCTTTTCTTGCTCATCCAATAGCGCAGCACAGAGAACAAATTTGAGTTTTGTGCTTCTTTATCACTTTCGACAGCATTTTCATTTTGATCACTTTCCTTAAGACGCTTTGTTTTTTGTTGATCGGTCATTTTATCGCTTTGGTATTCGTCTTGCTCTTCGATCTCGGCACTATAGCTCGAATCAAGCTCTTGATTGATTGTGCTTTTTAGTTTAAAGTTTAAAGCTTTGGCCGCTATGGCTTGAATAACATTGATTGGTGACGAGCCTAGATTGGCCACTTTTTCAAGCAACTTTTGTTGTCTGGCAACTTTTTTCTCTTGTAGCTTGGAAAATTTAGCCAAATGTCGCTTAAGATACTTTTTCTCAAGTAGCTTGTAGGCTTCGTCGTCTCCGTCCGATGAGGACGAACTAGATATCGAACTGCTTGAACAAGAACAAGCCTCGGACAAAAGCGACAAGGAAGACAAGAGCGACAATGAAGACGAAGTCATTGACGACGAATACGAGCCGTCCGATGCACTCGAATATAGGCTTAAATTTTGGCTCAAATTTTCCAAATTTTCGTCAAAAAAATCGCTTTTTTTCTCCTCTTTGTCATTTAAACTCTTCATTTCAAAGTCTTCGTAATTAGACGAACAAATTGATACTTTATCGATCATTTTTGTATCGGTTAAAAAATTAGCCTTTTTTTTTATTTGTTCTATAAGGCCCAAATAGGACTTTTTAGTCTCAGGCTTGGAGTCGTCCGAGCCTTTAATGGCACGCTTTACCAGCCATTTAAGTATTGAACTATTAGCCTGCTCTTTGTGTTGAGTTTCGACTTTTTTTCTCGGACTAGCCTCTCTAGGCTTTATTTTATGCGAATGCTTTAGCTTACATGGCTTAAACAATTTGCACTCGTTGGCGAGTTTTTTTTTAGTGCGTCTACAACGGTGCATTCTGTTTCGTCTAGCTTGTAGAGACAAACTGTCCTGGTTTGTCTGATCGTAGCGATTCACATACTCGCGTAAATAGGCGTCAAAGTTGTCATCATCCTCGTCATCCTCATTTTCGTCTTGTGTTTCATTCGATGTGGTCATTTCTACTTGATTTTCATTCTCGTTCTGAGCGTTCGGAAACTCGACCTCGATGTCCTCGTCAACTGAGTCCAGGTCGGAAAACTCATTGTTAAATTGAAAAATTGTTTGGTCCTGTGACTGAGGCTGAGCTTGCTCCGTCTTTAAATGCCAATTGCAACAATTTTTTAGTCTTAGTATTTTGAGTGTATTTGTCATGTATTTGTTCATATAGTAGATAGATTTGTTTGACAAGTCACAAGGACATATGTCCAAGTAGAATATATTTTTGTGCTGTTTGACAAATTGTTTAAGTTCTCTGTCGGACAAGTGTTCGGCTTGACGCGATCGCATCGATTTTAGGATATACTTATCGGAAAAACTCGACTCACGGTTGAAGTCTTTGTTTCGAATAAGCTTAAAGTAATTGGTGTTTAGTTTTTTGTTTTGTGATAGTTGCTCTTCGAGTTTTAGCTTAAGTTTTTGCTCTAAAATGGACTTGTATGTTTCGCATTGTCGATAGTCGATGCGATTTAGCGAGCACTTGTCCGGTGAGTTTACAAAAGCCATCAGGACATCATAGAAACTAATTATTTTTTTCGGCTTGAAGCTCAACTTAGATTCTTTGATCGAAAAGTACTCGTCTCTTTCCATGTTTGCAAGAATCTCGTTGTAAAAAGCCTGGTACTCTCTGAGTAGTGATCTGATTACCCAGTGCGGCAGAGGGCCAACATGTTCCGCTATTTGGTACTTTGAGCGTGATTTCTTCAAATCTGCGTTAGACTTTCTGCGCTCCAAAATAATATCGACATTTTTACATACTGTTTTGATACATAGATCATATAGAGATTTTGGGCTTGATTGGTACCATGATTTTTTCAGAATTTCAATGCTAGATTCATCTTTTTGACGGTTCATTATTCAAAAATCGAAAAAAAATATATTTTTTTTTTCGTTTGAAATTCTTCTTTTTCTTATCTTCGAGTATTAGAATATTGAGTGCAAAATAAAATTTCTGTATATACCTAAAAATAAAATTATAATTTTTTTTATTTTATTTCATTTATAATTTTTGAATTAATTATGAAATTTTGGCATATGTCTGATGTGTGCAATTTTCTAAAATTGTCTGCTGACTCAGCAGACAATTTAAGTTTGTGTACAAGCATATCGAAATTAAAAAAAAATTATTCCTATTTTTGTCTTTATATTATTATTCTAGTTGACAATTTAAAGCTTATTTGCTTCTGCATTTGAAATAAATTGAATTTCCAATTATACAAGCACTGAATGTTTAAAAAAGCAAGAATAATCAAGTCAAAATTTGTTTTAACACTATTTAATTGTGAGATCAACATTATAAGTAAACATATGGCAAATTTGGTTTAGATTAAATTGATATTATTTGTCAGTCTTTTTTATTCTTGTCATAAGCTAGATTTTACTATTGAGAAATTTTTTTTATTTATATTATATTAAAAATTAATCGATTCACAACTAAAATAAATGTTAATAAAAGGTTTTAAATACTAATTTATTATTTTTGGTTCTTAATTTAAACTCATGTGTATTAATCAATAATTTTTTTCTCAATTTCTATTAAATTAGTAAAGCAACCAAAAAAGTGTTTAAAATTTTACATTTTTTAATCATTCAAATAAAGCAGTAAGTAAAAAAAAAAAAGAAGCAGGGATTTGCTTTCAAGTCGATTTTTGGATACATTATAAAATTTAATAATTAATTTAAAACATTTGGATTTTTTTAAAATAAAAAATTAAATAAAGCTTAATTAATTTGTAAAAATTTTTAATCTTCTTTTAAATAGCTGTTTCAAAAATATTTTTAAAAACTGAAACAATATGATAAATTAATTATGATTTAATCAAAATATAAAAGTATTAACAATTTACTATTTTTACAAATCTAGTTTCTAAATTAATATGATGAAAAAAAATTATCATTTAATCTTAATGAATTTTTAAAAATGACTTTTAATTAAGTATGATCTCTGGTTTTATCAAATTTTTCATATTATAATTTTGCTAAACTAAAATATTTTTCATTTGATTTTGATAAAGCTTTTCAGAAAAAGATATCAACTAAATAGCTTTCAAAATTTAAATAAATAACTTTTTAAACTTAAATTATTAAATCAAAGTATTAAAGTTTATAAAAAAAAAGTAAATTCAAATCTTATCCAAAAAATAAAATAAGAAAAATTGTGGGGAAAAAAATTTGCGAAACTTATTTGAGATTCTATCCACCTTTAAACAAACAGTTAAATTAATGTTTTTTTTTATTCTTATACTGTTGCTATTAGGTTTGAATTAATTAAATTTTTTCAGTTGAAAATTTCTATTTGAATTGATTATTTTTTAACAAAAGTATACATTTTTTAGAAGCTCTTGAAAGTTGTTTATTAAATGTAAATAAAAACTCAAAAGGTTAATATTAAAATCTTTCTCTGACTGATGGAAAAGTGCGAGAAAATTTTCTCTGTTTTTTTAACTTTTTTTTAGTTGCCCTAGATTAATTCAAAATTTCTTCTTTTATAACTAAATTCCAAATAGGTCCCTTCTATCTCTAATTTTTTTATTGAATATTTAAGGTTCCCATAACTTATTTTATAGATGCATAATTGTCGTAATTTCATTTTTTTAATTTTTGTAGATCATAAATCTAAAATTTAAAATGAAAATTAAATTCAGAAAACAAAAACATAATGGAAATTATTTTAAACTGAATTGAGGATTTAAAATCTTAAATTTCACAGTCAAATAAATAGGCATATTTAATTAATTTCAGTAAAATGGCATGATAATCAAAAAAGTCTTAGTATTTTTCATTCAAATTTTTCTATTATTCAAAGCAAACAGATTTTTTTTAATAACTGATGCGGAAGTGAATAAGTCTCAATGATAAAAATATAAAATTTGAATAAACCTTAGTAAAAAAAAAAAATTTTCGTAATCGGTTAGATTAATTTGTAAGCACGTTGATATTTACCTAGAGTATTTTTTAATATTATGCTAATGATTTGTATAACAATATTATGCTGAATTTTTAAGACACTCACTATCTCACACAGTATTTAATTAAAAATAGCTTGTGATGTAAGAGCTTTGAAAAAGGTTCTGTTTAATATAGAATAATATGCGAGATGAGAAAAAATTAAATAATGTTATTATAATTTATTTAATTTTTAAAATTTACTCAATGCAAATTATGGAAGAATAAAATAAAATCTTGAATTTATTATTTAAGGTAACAATTTTGATGAAATATTAATTCTGTACATTAATGAAAATTTTGATTTGAAGTCAAGATTTTCTGACTTGCCAAACCCATTTTTCAACCCACTCGCTCTAAACGGGAGTTCTAAGTTAACCTTGATTTTTCTTAAACAAAATCAATAGTTTTATTTGATGCTAAATCAAACAAAAAAAAAAGTTTTTAAATTTAAATTAGCTTTTATTTCAATTTTCAATAAGTTTTCTTTTAAACTATAGTTGCAATTTGGCATTCAAAATTTCATCCTCTAAACACATCTATCTAACTAGATTTAACAACAAAAAAGTTCTCTTATATAAAAAGAACCAATTAGTGGATAATTAAATCTAGTTCTAACACATCTCTAATCTATTGTTAATTTTGTTCTATTGCACTTTTATTTAGGTTTTGCCTTTTTTTGAACCAGTTTTAAGGGCAAATATTTTGTTATTTTTCCTTATTTTTAACTATATCAAATGGTTGTTTTTTTATGCATTAAAAATTAATTCATGATGAAAAAATTAAAGATAGATGATGGCAATAAACCAATGGAGTTTACAAATTCAACAGCCATTTTGCAACAAAACTCACCAAAGAACTACCAACAGCAATTATTAAATTCTAATTCTTGCAATTCAGAATTTGACCAACATCACTCAAGTTCAAGTCCAATGAGCCTAAATAACCAAGGTCAGTCAAATTCGCAGATGGCTGCCGCTGCGGCCGCTGCTGCAACAGCTGCTCAATTGATATCCCAGTTCCAGTCTCAGAACACTCAGCCACACCAAATGAATCATTTTAATCAAATTGACATTCACTCCCAGCAAAGTTCGCCACAAAATCAGTCTAGCATGGTTCCATCTAATTTAGTTGCTTTCCAAGCTGCAGCTGCTGCCGCTGCTGCAGCTATCAATGTTCAGCAGCAGCAATTCAACCAAATTCCGTCACCTAAAGCCATTTGCGCCATATGTGGCGATAAAGCAAGCGGAAAACATTATGGTGTTCATAGCTGCGAAGGATGCAAGGGATTTTTCAAGCGAACCGTTCGCAAAGACTTGAGCTATACTTGTAGAGATAATCGAGATTGTACAATTGACAAAAGGCAGCGAAATCGATGCCAATATTGTAGATATCAAAAGTGTTTATCAGCAGGAATGAAACGAGAAGCAGTACAAGAAGAAAGACAGAAGAACAAAGATAAGCCAGAAGATCAATCATACTGTGACAATTCATTGTCTCAAACAGCATCATCGTTGTTTGATCCAGTCGAAGAGTCCCCATTAAATTCAAATGAGAAAACTTTTTTGGACAAATTAATCGATTCAGAGAATAATTATTTTAACAAAATGGATAATCTTTATGAAACAGAATTCACAATTAGTTCATTTTTTGACGCAATCGAAAAACAGCTTAAAATCATTCCTCTCTGGGCAACGTCGATACCTCAGTTCAATGATCTCGAATTGGATGACCAAGTTTGTCTACTCAGAGCAAGTAATATTTTATCAATTAATTTTTGAAATTTTAAAAATTAATTCTTTAGATTGGCGCGAGTTACTTTGTAGCTGTTTAACTCATAGATCTTTACAGTATAACGAATCGTTGTTGCTATCAAATGGTCAATTAGTCAGAATAAGTGGTTGTCCGGATGAAAATTTACGCTATTTATTGGAAAGATTGTCTAGTGATGTAATAAATGTGATGAAGGAGCTTAAGATAGACAATGTTGAAATGGCTTGCTTAAAGACAATTCTCTTATTTGATCCAGGTAATTATAATTAAAATATCTTTATTCAAATTTATTTATATATTTTGATTAAGATGCAAAGGGATTAAAAAACAGTTCGAAAATAGCTGAAATAAGAGATTGGATTTGTATAATTTTGTCCAAGTATTGCAAACGTCCTAGTTCTCAAGAAGATCCGACCCGTTTTCCAAAATTGTTAATGAGACTGCCACCATTCAAAAGCTGGTCATTAAAGGGAATCGAAAATTTGTTTTTTCTCAAAGCAGCAAATAATTTCGACAATATTCTAGTCGAAATGTTTGTCAAAAAACAAGAGGTTTATTAATAAATATTTTTATTTTTCTCTGGGAACAAAGTCCCAAATTTGAGCAATTTTAGCAAGACAATTTTCATTTGATGTTAATAGTTTAAAATGCATGTGGCAAATTTTGTACTACATAACTACAGTCGAGGAAGTTTTATATTCTTTAATTTTTGAAAATTATTTTTCAATAAACATTGTTTCTTCTAATGTAAATAAAATTATTTTTTGATTGGATTTAAATTGAAATAAAAATAAACTTTTTTTTGCTGCCAAATTTAAATTTTATAATTCCAAATATTTAAGATCTTAAAACGTGCTTTTAAAATGCAAAAATGTAGAATAGTTCAACTATTCAACTACTTGAGCTAGTAATAAAAATCTTTTTAGAAAGCCAAAATTTAAAAAAAAATATTAATCTGCTATTTACATAGAATAATTTTATATCGAGATAGCTTTCATTACATTAAATTGAAAAGCTTTTAATATAATGGAAATTTAAAGTGAATAGCTTGATCAAAAAAAAAAAATTCTTATGGGGATTAATTTTTATTTTAATCATTCAATGTTGTCATTTTTAGATTTTTTATTGTTTCCATTTTCTGACTTATTTTCATCAGGCTTATCGAATTTTCTCTTTAAAGCTTTCAATTTTCTCAATTGTAATTTATCCATATCCTGTTTTTGCATATGAATACGGCCATATGTTGTGCCGAGACCATCACGAACAATATTTTTCTTTTTGTTCGGCTTTAAAAAATAAATTAAAACGGATGCTTATATTTAATCATTTTGTTACCATAATTTCCTTTGGTTGTTTCTTAGATTTTTTATACAGCTCATCGGAAGCTAGTTTAGATCGTCTTACTACAAAATCAAATGAAGGACCTATTTCGGTCAGTTCAACATTTGGAATTTTTGTTCCAGATTTAAGAAATGTAGTTCTTTTGTTTTAAATCTAAAATTTGTTTTTCAAATTCAATTTTAATTACTTATAACTTCTAAAATATAATTTTCCATCGAGAGCTGTGAAATTTAATACATGTTCTAATCCTTGCAATCGGATATTTTGCACTACTTCTCCCCGAAAATAATCTAAAATTTATCTATTAATTTGTCATATTATTTTTCCATGAATAAAAACCTGTTAATAGACATTTGAGTCTTATGTATTCAGGATCTACTGAAAATGCTTCACCATTAAAAACCAACATTGGTTTTGTACCTAAAGTAACTTTTTCATTCTGAGAAAATTATCCAAATTATATAGATTTATGATGAGTAAAATAGAAAGACAAACCTTAAAATCTTCCATTGGACTAAATTTTTCGACGCCAAATTCAAACATATCCAAAACCTGATTGTCAAACATGCGACCAATTATAAGACTATCTGGTCTTTTTTTTGAGTCAAAACCAAACATGAATAAGGAATGGTCATTTTTCTGAGCCAAATACTCAAGTGGATTTGAATCATCAAAAGGTCTGAGAATATTTTTTCTATTTGACAAAAAATTTTTTATTCACTGTATGATTACCTTTATAAGTAATTTACTTGGAAAGCATCAATGCAAATGGTGTTTTTAGAATATACTTTTAAAAATTTTTACTAGAAATCAATGAAATAGTTTTATCTTACAAATTGTTTTAAAGCTTTGGTAATTTTTTCGCTAGTTCTTCCACCTTTTATGAACATGGCTCTTTTTACATTTTCAACTACTTTCGGATCACGGTTCTCAAGATATCTTTTACCACGTTTTGTTCTCGGTTTGCTAAAAAAATAAAAAATTTCATCTCAATTTCTAACTTTTTTACAAACTTATCTTACTTTATTCTAGATACAACCATTCTGAATTCAAAATTATCTAAATTTTTTTACAAAATAAATTTTTTTATATATTTGAATAAAAATTGAATGTTTTCTAATTCATTAAAATAAATGTGCTTTCGGTGAATAATTAAAAATAGCTCTTAAAATAAATTAAGTTAACAAAAAATTAGATTCAAAATAAGAACTTAATTATTAGAGCTTATCTAAACAAATTTATTTCAATTTTTTACTCCACAGCAAGTATAATGCATATTTTTATTATGTTTTTATTATTATTTTTTATATTTAAATTGAGAAAAAGATCGATTTTCAATTTAATTTTATCCAAATCAAGCATATTTTCCATGACCTTTTTTTTAGAATCATTTAAAAAATTTTTCATTACAAAATTTTTATCTACATTTAAAATTGGTAAACAAATTTTCCTTTTTTCCATCAAATTTTGGAGACGGCTGTCATAATTATTTATTTTAGGTCAATTTTGAAGATCATCTAATAAATTAGTAAAATTTCAAAACTTTTTTCAATAGTCTTAGTGTTTTCTTTTACTTTTGGCTTAAAAAAACTATGTCAATTTAAGAGTACACAAACGGAAGGTTGTCTTGTCTATAAATAAAGTTATTGGGGTTAGCAATCAAAAAATAAAAATAAGACTATTAAATATTTGAATATTTAAAAATTGTGTCAAGATCTTGTTATGGCAAAAATTAAGTTTTTAAGCACATACATTAAATCTTCTTATTCAGTCTTTTTTAATCCGTAATATTTTACTTATATTTAATTTTTAATCAAAATAGAACTATTGCTTAATTTAAAAATGAAGTTGAAATTGTGTATAAATATAAGATGAAAATTTAAGATTTAGGATATTAACTATACATACTAACAAAATATTTAAATAATTTTATTTTGATTTGGAGAATATATATTAGTTGAAATTAGAATAAAAAATTTGGAAAAAAATGTCCAGAAGCTATGGCAATATATTAAAATGTGAGTCACATCCATACGCGCCCTTGATCGAGGACCATAGAGCAGGCGATATGGTGTGCACCGAGTGCGGTCTTGTAGTTGGAGACCGAATCATAGATGTCAGTTCTGAATGGAGAACTTTTGCTAATTCTGAAAAAGAATCAACTGACATGTGTCGTGTTGGTGCGGCTATGGATCCGAATAACGAAGGCGATTTAAGTACGACCATTGGTCGGGCAACTGGCAGCGCTGGATTCGATGAAAACGGAAAACCGATCTATAGAACCAAAAATATTGAATCATCTGCTGACAAAGCTCGTCGAATGGCGACCAGAGAAATCATGGAAATGGCTGAAAGGCTGTCAGTTGACAAATCTATAGTGGTTAGCTTTTTATGTTTTATTGTGAAATTTTTTTTAAAAATTTTCTTAGAATACAGCTCAATATATATACTCGAATGTACAAAAAAATAAACTTATAAAAGGCCGAAGTAATAATGCCATTATTGCCGCTTGCATGTACATCGCTTGCAATAATGAGTCAGTACCACGAACTTTCAAAGAAATATGTGCTGTGAGTAACTCTTCTAAAAAAGACATAGGCCGTTGTTTCAAAATGATTAAGAAAGAAGTTGAGACTAATTACACCTCAACAACACCTGTTGATTTAGTGGTGAGTTGGAAAAAATTAATTAAAATTAAAACTTCTTATTTTTCTTTTTATTTAAGACTCGTTTCTGCTCAAAATTGAACTTGCCAAGACCAGTTTTTAAGCTGGCTGAAGAAATAGTTAAAAAAGCCACTAATATTGAATCGATAAATGGAAGAAGTCCGACATCAGTTGCTTCGGCAGCTATTTATATTGCAGCCGAAGTCACTTCAAATAATAGAAGTTTCGAGGACATAAGCAAAATATGTGGTGCAGCAGTCACAACTATTAAACAAATTTATAAAACAATGCAAAACAATGTAGCAATGTTGTTACCTCCGGAATACAAGAATTCTTTAAAAACATCTAATTGAAATCAAATCTTTAAAGAATAATAATTTAATTTTTTCTAAAAGTTTTATTCAAGGTCAATTTCAATTAATTTTTTTTACATTTTAATTAAATTAATGATGACGAATTAATAAAAATATATCGCTGGATAGCAAATGTTTCCATTCAAATTTCAATATCAAATAATTAAGCAAATTTATTTTTTTTAAAATCAATTGCAATAATGTTTGTTGAAATTTTCTTGTTAAAAGAGTATTTTTAGAACGAAATTTAAAATAAATGTTATCTAAATTTTTTTTTGATTATCTAAAATAGAATTTTAAAAATAAAATTAATTTTTTATCAAGATCAATATTTATATTTATAAGTAAGATTGTAGATTAATTAAAAGTAATTATTCTCAAATTTAAGAAGCATTTTTTAAAATCAAACTTCTAAATTTTAATAAATGAATTTTAACACCCAAAATTCGGAGGGGTTTTTTGTTCCATTTTTGTTACCTCTTCTTTTGAATTTCTATTTCATGAAAATAAAAATTAATTAGCTTTAATATTTTTTGATTTCTAATTGGAAAAAAATTTAAAAAAATGACTAAATTTATTAAACCAAAAACAAATAAAAGATCTAAATAAAGCGCCAAAAAAAAGCCTCCTGGATTTGAATTTTAGAGTCATTTTTTTTTATTATCTTTTTTTTTGAATTTACACTTTCACGTGATTTTTTTTTTAATTTCAAAGGCTACCCCTGAAAAATATCTCATGAAAAAAGTTGTAATTTTTGAAAAATTTAAAAAAACGAATTCTTCATGTTAATAAATTCAAATTTCTTCTCACGTTTTGGTGCAGGACGTCATTCCAACAAAAGTGAATGCTTGGAACATGTTCAGAGTCAATGGAATCGAAGTTAAAATAATACTTATAAATATAAATTATTCATTTAATTAATGATTATTTTTAAATTTTTAAGAAATTAATAATAATGATAATAATATATAAGCAAAGGCAAACAATTTGCAAAAAAAAAAATTTCAAAATTTCTGCAACATAAGGTTTCAGAAATTTAAAACTTATCTGAATTTCTAATTTTTGACATTAAATTCGAAAACTACGTCCTATTGAAATCCTTAATTTAATTTTTATGGGAGACTCAACCAAAAAAAACTTTGAATCCAATGTGTCTAAAAAGGCTATTCAAGGATAAAATTTGGCATATTTTTTTTTCAAATAAAACTATATAACAGTGTGTAGAAATTTTATGCTCTTTCAGAATATATATAATTTAAAAAAAAATTTCAATTTTATTTTTGAGTTCTTTTTAGACACCTTGGATACAAGATTTTTTTTAGAAAATTAATTTTAGAAAAAAACGGTTCAAAGGTTTTTAATTTTTTTTTCTTTTGCACTCAATTTTTCTTCAAATTAAATAAATAAACAATATTAAATAATTATTTGGTTTTTTGAAACAGCATGATGTGGGCAATATTCATTGTTGCATTAATAGATAGCGTTCAATCGTTTTACAAAATCTTTGCAAAATTCTCTATAATAAAATTTATCAATATGTAAATTATACTTTATAGCATCTACCATCTGCAATTTTTTAACAGATTTGGCTTTTGAGCTTTTGAAAAAAGTAAGAAACAGTAATAATGAATTTATTTAATGTTGAGTTAGTTTTGACTCGAGAATAAAATCTATTCATGTATAATAAAAATTTAAGTCAAAATTAAGTTAGAAAATTTAACGTCTAAAAAAAGAATAATTAAAAGAATATATTTTAAAATATTAAAATTTGTTAAATAAAAATAAAATAATTTGTTGAAGCAATTGCCAAAACTTGTTCCTTATGTCTAGGTAATTGAACAATTTGTCTACTTTTCACTAGAATTGCAATTATTTTATAGATCTTTTGGAAGTACGATTCGCTGTGAATCCCATCCGGATGCACCTCTAATTGAAGATCATCGTGCTGGAGACATGATTTGTTCTGAATGTGGCCTGGTAGTTGGAGACAGGTGAATTAGTTGGAAACCAAAAATTTAAATTTATTTTAAATAATTCAAGATGTGTAGATGTTGGCTCTGAATGGCGCACTTTTGCAAATGATAAAGACTCTAAGGACATGAGTCGTGTCGGTGCTGCAGAAGATCCCACAATGGAAGGGCAAGATTTAAGCACCACGATTGGTAGGGCTACTGGAAGTGCAGGATTTGGAGAAAATGGTCTGCCAATATATCGAAACAGACACACTGAATCAGCTGCAGAAAAAGCCAAAAGAAAAGCCAATCGTGAAATAAAAGAAATGGCGGAAAGGCTGTCAGCTGATCAATCTATAATTGTAATTTTTTTCTTGTCTTAACATAACATAAAAAAAAATTTGATTTAAAAAAAAATCTTTAGAATGCAGCTCAACATATATTTCATACAGTTCATAAGGATAAATTGATAAAAGGTCGATCAAACAATGCAATTATTGCAGCCTGCATGTTCATAGGTTCAATTTTTTTTATTTAGAAACTAAAGTTAACTGAACGCTTTACTAATATTTTTAAGCTTGCAGACAACAATCAGTGCCTCGTACGTTTAAAGAAATCAGTGCAGTTGCTCACACAAATACGACTATAAAAGACATTGGCAGATGCTATAAAATAATAAGAAAAGCTTTGGTGTCTAGTCAGACGCCATCATCGGGTATTTCATCATCGTCTTCATCAGATCTAATTGTGAGATTTATTTTAATTGAATTTTGAAATTAAAATTTAATTTTATTTTTTTTAGGAACGATTTTGTTCTAAACTTAATTTGCCTAAAGAGATTAAGAAATTGGCTTTGCATATTGTGGGAAAAGTAAATGATATTCCCGATTTGACGGGAAAAAATCCAAATTCTTTGGCGGCATCGGCAATATTTTTGGCATGTGAACAAATTGGCAATATAAGAAGTGCTGAAGATATTGGAAGAATTTGTGGAGCAGCTGAAAATACAATAAAACAAACGATTAAATTGATGATACCCAATCTTGGAAAGCTTTTTCCTCCTGATATAACACCGAGTCATCTTATAGCTTCAAGAATTACTAAATAAATTAATATTGTATCATTTTTAAATTTTTGTTAATATGCTTTTTTGTTTAGTATTTTTCCTTGTTTTAAAAATAAAATTTATCATTCATTAAATTTTATAGAAATTCAACTTTCAAATTTAAACTATATTAGAAAAGTTTTTATTTTAAGTTTAAATTAGATATCTCAACCCTTGATTATTAAGTTATTTCACAATTACAAGTAGTTTATTTGAGTAATTAATAAATTCGTCAAAATTTATTTAAGAGATAAAAAAGATGGACTAATTCGTTCCCATTCATTATCAACATCATTTTCAAAATCAACAAAAGTATTAAAATCCAAATTTTATGATATTTCTGATGGTTTATTATTGGCAAACTTCGATAAGTCAAATTTGTCATAACTTTAATAAACAGAATTTATTTGTTATTTAATGCAGAAATATTTAAACAAAAGAATAAAATTTGGTAAGAAGTAGAGAGGTAAAAAAAGTTAGAGATATAGGATAAAAAATCAATGAAAAATACAGGAAACAGATTTTTTTTCCTAAATTTGTTCGTATAAGCGAGAATTTAAGGTTAATGAGGATCGGATTAAAGAGATTTGATTTTAATTCAGTGTTTAAGTAACTATTTAATTAAAAAAAAACTAATTTGAATACTCAAAGCGAAAGCAACCATATATATGTTGAAAATTGTGACATTAAAATAACTAAAAAAATAGAAGAATTATTTTAAGTTTTTCTAGTAGTTTATTTGCTTTTCATACTTGTAATTTTTTTTAAATTTTACTTAAATAAATTACAATAATTGATTAGCCTTCAGTTTCCTGAAAATTTCTGAGTTACGATTTTTTTTCGTGGTTAAAATGTTTCCTTTGAATTCTATAGACAAATTTGACATCATCTAGTCAAAATTTTTTATTAATTTATTTGTTAATCTGTTTCGTTAAATTAGTCAAATATACAAATATAAAATTAAAATATACAAATTTTTTAGACATTTATGGCTAAATCAAATCTGAATGCGTTTATCTTTAAGGATTCAAACATTTTTTAGCCTTGAAAAAAATAAAAAGGCATAAAAGGAATGAAAATGACAAAAAGTTCAACATAGCAGTACCAAAATATTTTAAATATTTTTCTAATAAACCCGTTAGGTTCGCAGTATTATACTAATAATTTAAAAGCTTTAATTATTTTTATTCAAAAAAATTTTTTCTAGAATATCACCTCATTCCAAATGAGTAAAAACCGTCACTAAAGGTGTAGTTATCTAAAAATCAATACATAAAATCAACAATTGTTTTTGAAATTTTCTTTCAAATTAATTTTAACTGCTACTTTAGGCATTGAAAGACAAAAATAATTTCAGCCTCAAATAATAAAAATATTTTACTTTTAATGTTAACATTAATTATTTTAAATTTATTTATTTTTTTATTATATTTGTATTAATCTAATAAATTTTTATTCAATTTATTTGACAGTTCTGGTCACTATATATCTTAGATCTTGATTATTATTTAGTTATTCCTCAGTCAGTTTTTTTGATCTTTTACTCTTAAGCTTAAACTTCTAAAGTATATAAATCATATTTTTGTACAAATATGCATAATAATTTATTTTTGATTCGATTCAAGCAAAATCTAAAAAAAAATATTGTAATCTGCTTTTAATCATGAATTATTGCATCAAAAAATGAAAATAAAAAAAGTTTTTTTTTAACCAAATCTAATCTTGGGGTCGTTTTTCAGCAAATTTTTTTGTGTATTCCTCGGCATTTTTTAAAAATTTCTTTCTATCTTTTGTGTATTCTAAATAAAACAAATTAATAATCTAACAAAAAAATTAAATAAAATTATCTTGACCATCAGCTATTTCTCCTCTTAGAGGATGTTCAGGTTCTGGATCATTAACTAGAGCCACTAACGACTGGATGACCTGATCTGTTTTTGTAGCAGGTTTCCAATTCTCAGCTTGTATAATTGGTAGACAAACTTGTCCCTTTTCGTCAATGTTAGGATGATAGATTTTTGTCTTGAATGTAATCTTTGGTGGTTTAAATGGATATTCGGCTAAATAATTTTTCTCGTTTAAAAATAAACTAGATAATTTATTTAATTAAAAAAATTATTACCTGGAAAATTTATCTCGATCTTAAATGCTCCTTTATTGTATGGTGGATTGTCTGGAACGATTAAACCTGTCCAATTCAGAATATTTTGCTCGTCAACAACAATATTTTTAAACGATTTTAGTCCGTTTTCGCTGGTTATTTCTTGTAATTCTTTTTGAAGACGTCTTGTTGCTGCCATTTTATTAAATTTAGGTCTAAAAAATGATGAATTTCTAATTTAATTTTTTTGAATATTTCTTAGTTTCTCCCAATAAATAATCATAAAATTAAATTATTAAAATTTTGTTCTAGAATTTTTTAGAAATATTTTTTAAAAATATCTAAAAATTTTAATCATTTTCTGCTAATATTTCGATCAATACACAGCAATTTTTTTAAAGATAATTTAAAGATAAGAAGATCCCACAAAAGTTTAAATAAATTCTTGCTGGTTCTGCTCGGCAACCAATTTTCCGATCGGACATATCAATCTTATCTGATTATTAGATAAGTGTCCAATATGTGCTGACTAATTAATTATCAATTATTTTAGAAAATGACTCGTGTTGTATAGAAAATATAGTAGCGTAAGCATACAAAATACTTGAAAATATTTTATAAAATTTATCAAAGCAAAACTAAACTGAGTTATTCTCTAATTTTCTTAATTTATTTTTTGCCTTTTAGTATTCCAAAATGGAATCAATATTTACCTAGTATGTTAAAAATTTATAAGTTAATCTAAGATAAGCACGTGATATTAATCAGTTACTAAGGAAAGAAGCCGACACATTTGAATTTAAAATCTAAAATTCATTATTTTTATATTAACGCTGTAAACTTTTTTAACTTTGGTCGTCGAAACACTATTATAAAATAAAAAAGATAAAGGAAAATAATATTAAATTTTAAATTATGATATTAAATATATTCATTTAATAATAGATGATTAATTTTATGATCATAAATTAAAATATTCAAAATAAAACTTTTAGGAAATTTTTATTTATAAAAAATTTTTAATCAAATTAAGAATTTTTCCAATTATTTTATTCAGATCAATTGAAATATGTAAAGTTTTTATCTTTTTTTTTTTTAAAAAAATTTATTTTAACAATTGGACTATAATTCTTTTATTAATAGTTAAATTTTTTTAATAGTTAAATATATTAATAAAAAAATTTGAATTTTCTAAATTAAAAAGCGATCTATATTTAATAAAAAAATATTTGATAAAACTGAAAATTAATTTTTTAACCATAAAAAACGAAATTTTCTTATTGATCAATGTCAATTTACTTTTTTCTTTATATTCTTATAAATTATAAAAATTAATTTTCCATTTTTTTTTTAAATTAACACATAATTAAATAATTTGGACCTTTTAGTTTTACGGAAAAGTTAAAAAAATTGCGAAATTTACGTTAATTTTTACGCCATTTTTTTACGTTAATTTACATAAAATTATAATTAAGGCGCTTTTCTAATTTTGAGTTCAAATTTAGGAAAATTTAAAAATTTTATATTTTAATATTTTAAGATTATTTGTGCAATATTTCAGAAAATTATTATTAATTATTATTGAGGCGATTTTTTTATTTTTCTAAAATTTAAAGATAATTATATTAAATAAGAGGTCAACTTGAAGATAGATTGGTTTGTTTTTGGATTGGGAGAGTTTTACTTAGAGTAGTTTTAGGTAATGATGAATCCATTTTGGAGATAGTTACAAAAAGATTACGACAAGGATCCATTCTTGATCCAATCCTATTTATCAATGATCTACTTGAGAGCTTCAATAGTTTCTTGAACAACAACAGGTTCTAATATGAAATTCTTTAAAGAATTTTAGCCGATAATCATTAAAACTTCTCTATACATCTGAAATATGCAGTTAGAACATGAAATCCTTATTAAAAACAGATATAAAAATCCATAAAAAAGTAATAAGAAGAGTGACAAAAATGATTGATTCTATTAGAACTAAATCTTATGAAGACAGACTGAAATACTTAAATCTTTAAAATCGTTTGAGGGGAGACTTAATTCAAGAATATAAAATTTTAAAAGGTTTTGAAAAAGAATCGTTAACAAATGGTTTCAATTTTACTTGCACTACAAAAGACTAGTCGGAAAAACTAAATCGTAGAGGCTCATTGCATTATAATTTTTTAACAAATCGGAACAGTTTATCAGTTTAATACTATTAAATTCTATAATATATCAAAAAAATCTTGGTCATCCAAAAATAAGAAATTGATGCTTGTATTCTTTACTCAAGCATTCTATTATATTTTCTATCAAAAAATAAAAACTTCCTTGCTTTTTTAATTTTTAAAAATTCTAAAATTAAATAAGTAAAATAAAGACAAAAATTATAATCTAAATTTGCATGATTTTATAAATGTAAGTTACTAAGCAAAATGCATAGTAACCGATTTTTACTAAAAAAATTTCAAGGTGTAGAAAAATTTTTTTAATATTTAAATTATAACCCTTTTCTAATTTCGTTTTTAATATAAAACATCTTGATCATGTCTCTAAAATCACCACTTACTACCAAATCCTACAAGCAAAGCTTAAATATACCATCTGCAGCAAAATCAAAAAATTCGTCTATGAAGTAATTTATTAAAAATTAATTTTAAACTATTCTCCATTGAAATGTTTTAGACGGTCTACGAAGAACTTGACACAAAGTTCTTACTTGGAAAACATCGAAATCGAATATATAAAAAATCTTCAGCAACAAGTTTATTTTCTTGAGCTTGAATGCAATTATCTATATCCTTTTTGAAATTTACTAAACTAATAATTTAACAATCATACAAAAAAATATTCCCTAACTTTCTTACGCGTCAGCAGCTTAATTTGAACGGGCTTGAATCGAGTCTAAAATATGACAAAACTAGTCAAAAATTGAAGAATGAAATGCTATCTATTGAACATGAAAAAAATGAGCTGGAAAGAAGTTTGATTGAAGAAAACGAACAAAAAGAAAGTGTCTTAAAAATACTACATCAAACAGAAAGTTTTATCCATCTGAATGTTTATTTAAAATTATTTTTTCTAATTTTTGTTTTAAGAGACTTATAATGAAGAACGGGATCTTTTATTGAAAGAAATAAATTTTTTCAAAAAACAAAAATTCGAATTGGAAGCCGATTTGAGCGAAAAATCTGTTCAGCTTGCTAAATTGAAAGATAATCTTGAGAAGTATCATTTTGAACACAATGATTATACACAACATTTTTCCAAAATGGAAATTCAGGTAGATCAAAAATTTATTTTTTTTTAAATTTTATAAAATAAATTTTAAGCTTGAAAATGTGAGAAAAGATAATCTTCAACTAAGAGCAGAATTAAATGAAACTAGATCGCTATTAATTTCGCGCGATAACCTGATAAAAGACCTTCAGCACCAACTTTCGGATCCATCATTGAGAAAATCAAATTTAAATGAGCTGAAAGTTATAATTTTTTTTTTAAATTAAAACTAAATTTAAAACTAAAAATTTTATCTAATTTAGAGTTCGTTGAATAATATATCAGTGAAGCTTTCAATGACAAACGATGCTCTTAATAAAGAATCGCTTACTTCTAAACAAGTAGATTTTAAAATGAATCTGAATTAGCTTTAATTCATAGTTTAAAAAATTAGCTTCAAGACGAAAATTCTCGCCTTAACTCTGAGCTTAATTTATTGAAATCCAAAATTGATCATGTAACTCAGGAAAATTCTCGCCTCTCTGTCTCTCTTGAACAATCTCTTAAACAAAACGAGTCAGACCTAATTTTGGCTAAGAAAAATTCAGATTTGGCGAAATTAAATTTAGAAAAAGTTCAAGCCGAACTTGATAATGAAAAAAGCATATCTAATGGCCTTAAGTCGCAGGTAATTTAGAAAAATTAAATAAATATCAGAATTCATTTGATAAAAATCGATATTAGATCGAACAATTTAAAATGCAAGAAAGACTGGAAATTAAAAATCAAACAAATTTAAAGACGAGAATTCATGATCTTGAAAATTCCTTGAAAACAACCGAAAATACCAATGAATCAACATTGAAAAATTTACAAAACCAATTAATGAGCAAGCAAAGAGAATTTGATGCGCAGCATACAAAATTTAATCTAGAATATAATCAACTTTTAGGCAGTAAAAATAATATTGAAAAAAAATTAGAACAAGTAAGATAAATTTAAAATTTAAGAATTTTTTTTATTTTTTTTTTTGTTAAAGTTACGAAACGAAAAAGATGATGAAATTAAAATTTATAAACAAAATCTTGAACTATCGAGAACTAAGTTGAGGTCAATGCAGTCTGAAATTGATGATTTAAATTTGATGCTGAGTAGCGAAAAAAATAATGTGAATTCTTTACAATTAAGGGTAAAATATTAAAGAAATTTTATAAAAATAATTAATTTTGTGAAATTTAGATTGATAATTATGAGCGTCAAGAAGAGGTTGAATCAAATTTAATAAGCTCGCTTAAGTCAAGAATATTTGAATTAGAGAGTCAAATAAATGAATTTAATAAAATTAGAGAACCAGATTTAATGAACCAGTTAAGAGAGGCATATTCTAAAATAACTTTGATAGAAAGCGAAAAAGCAAATTTAGGCATAGAGCTTGAGCAATTAAATTCAAAAATTAAAAGTCTCCAAATGGAAATTGAAAGATTAAAACAACTGGAATATTTGATTCAATCGCAAAAATGGACAGAATTAGGTTCATTAGCTGAAAGCATGAGAAGTTTATCACAAGTAATGACTACGACAATCAAGTCTTCTCAAGCTTTAGAAGAAGCTTAATATGATATTGGTCTTTGAAATTCAATTATTTTAATCATTTTTTTACCAAGTTTTTATAAATTTTTTATTTAAGGATAGAATAATTTCTTCTTAATAAAAATTAAACAATTTTTTTCTCTATAATTCATTAATACTATAAGAGTTAATTGGTTATCCAGATTGAAAATACTGTTACCCACAGTTTTGAAACTTTTTAACACAGATCACTGTTTAACACATTTTTCAGTGCCTAACAGGAAATTAAAGTAATTATTATTAAATCTGTTTAAATTTTGCTAAACGATTTACCCGCTTTTTTTGGTCTACCTTTTTTGGCCTATTTACAAAGTCATCATTTTATCAGAATTTTCCAAAGTCAAAATATGAAAAAAGTTATAAATTATTTTTGCCTTTGTATTGGAAGTTTTGTATGAAATTTCACAATATCGAAAAAAGGCTGAAATTAAATTTTATATATTAATTGATGCTACGTTAAAAACGAAGACTCAAAAACAACTCTACTTGTCAGATCCAAAAGAAAACATCTTCACCAATCGACTAGCATCCTTATGAAATGAGCTAATGGACTGTATCATCTCTCCAATTTCAATTAATGCATTCATAGACACGTTTGGAAAATTATCATTATCCAAGCACTAATAGTGGCTTAGAAGCAGTAAATGCAACTATTAAAAAGGAAGAAACCATCCGTAAACAAATACCATTATCAGATTTTTTTCAAGCTGTGATTGGAACTGTAAATGGTTGGTCTTTAGACCGAAATCCGCAGAAAAATTCGAAACAAATAAAAAAAAGCCAACTGTCTCAACATCAGAATATACAGAGGCTTACCAATGGCTAAAATCTGACAAAATACAGGAATTCGATATGATTCGAAATAATTCGTAAAAAGCAGTCAATGTTAAATAACTCTAGATGCAAATTCAATAAAAAAGTACATACAAGCATATTGGGTATTGTGAATTTCAAAAACAAAAGGAACAAAAATTCTTCCTTTTTTGATAAATTAAAATTTACTAAAATAAAATATATTTAAAAAAATACTGCAAGATAGTGCAACATACTTTGTTGCATCTTTTTTACCTAAAACAATTTTTCTGATGTAAATAAAAGACAAAAAATGAAACATCAATAAGATTTAAATTGATTATTGATTTTTTTTATCTAAGAAAAAAAAAAAAAATTTTTATTTTTGGTAAAAAAGATGCAAAATTTTGGAAACAAATTTAAGAAAATTACGAAATAAATTTTCAAGAATTTTTAACCAAATAAAGTTCAATTATTTATTTTAAAGATTCTTCTTTTTTTTTTTAATTTAGAATACCAATCCTTGTTTATTTTTCATCAGATATTTATTTAATCATTTTATGAAATTTAAACGAAACAGTTCTGTGTAATGGTTCAAATTGAATAACTTGAATTCTTTTAACGATTTTTTAATTTTATACTATTTTATCTTTATTAATATAACCAGTATTTTTGTGTTTTTTCTACTTTAAGTATTATTTAAAAATGTTAGGCAGAAAAAAATCTTGCCATATCATATAAAGTGAAATCTTGGTAGATTTGCCAAATTTTTTAGTTTTACTTTATTCTAGTTTAATTAAATTAAATAAACACCTTTGATGCATTTTTCATAAACATTATGTGGTTACTTTTTTATTAACAAACAGGAAAAAAATTTAAAATTTTTGCATGTTTCTTTTGAACAATTTCGTTAGCATTCATTAAGTCTTGAATAGGCCGCTTAATAACAAGAGAAAATTTTAGAATAAATTTTTTTATAAATTTTATTATCTTAATATTTTTTTTTACTACTTTTAATTTTATTTCTGGATTCCGCCGTAATCTCTCTTTTATTCTTAGATTATTTCATGAGAAATTTCAACTATCCGACATCAGTTTTTAAACAAAAGCAAACAATAATTTTTTTAGTTATTTATTTCAATTCAGAAGAACTTGAATAAATTTTTTAAGTAAATAGATAACTTTGTTCTCTAAAATTTCTGCTCAAAAATTACAGCGGTCTAAAGTTAAATTTTTTTTAATTACTGGTTTAAGTTGGATAACCGTATCTCGGTTATTTTTGAAGCTAATTAAGCTTTTTGTATATTAAAATGCTCAGAATTGAGTAAGAAATCAAAATTTGGCAGATAAAATAACCAAAATAATATTTATTGATCCATTAGCCCTTTAAAACCAAAATTTCCATTTTTAATTACTTTTGAGCTCTGAAAATATCCTGAAGCCAAAATATCATCGATAAAATTTTTTAATTATTTTTTTTATTTTTGTAGCTTAAAAGCAACTTTAAATAATAAGATTAATAACAAAATATAATATTTGGATAAAGCTATTTTCTCAAATTAAGTTTAATATTTTAAAAGTAAAGAATATTTTTTAATTTGGACTTTTCAAAGGCATTTTAAACTGTACCTCATCAACGACTTTTTCATTTAGAGAGCTTTAGGCCAGAAAATGTTTAGATGGTTCGAAGACTTTTTGAGTAGGAGAACTCAGCGAGTTGTACTTGGTGATGAAGTTTCTGAATGGTCAGAAATAATGAGTGGAGTTCCACAAGGATCGGTACTTGGACCTCATCTATTTGTTCTGTACATTAATGACCTTTCTGACTGTGTTTCAAACAAAATGGAATTGTATGCAGATGACTCAAAAATACTCAGTATAGTAAATAATGTTGATTATAGAGCGATGTTGCAGAAAGATCTTGATTCTGTCTGTAAATGGATAGATGTGTGGCGTATGAGACTGTGTGCTGACAAGTGTAAGGTGATGCATTTTTGTAGACGAAATGCAAGGCTTAAGTTTGTAACAAGATGTGGTGAAAGCGACTTAAAAGTTTTATTAACGACAACAGAGTGTGAGAGAGATCTGGGAGCGATTGTCTCATCACATTTTAAGTGGACTTACCAAGTAAAAAGCGCTTGTGCCAAAGCGAGTAGGGTTTTTGGAATGCTAAAGCGAATTTTTACTAGTAAAGAGGAAAGGCTGTATGCATCTATGGTGAGACCCCACCTATACTACGCAGTGCAGATTTGGAACCCAAGTACGAAAAAGGATGTGAATGCGTTAGAGAAGTTGCGAGAGAAGGCGACAAAAGTACATATGAAAGAAGAGTGAGAGGGGACTTGATTGAAATGAACAAATTAGTGAATGAAAAGTGGACCTGGGAAGTGATCTGGTGAAAAGATCAGAAAACAAGGGTCCTGCCTCGGCGTTAAGAGGAAATAGCATCAGAGTCCAGAGAGAAAGTTTCCCTGCTCAGATCAGAAACAATTTTGCAACTTCGGCTATTTCCAGACAAAGTTTTTTTTTCAAACAGAATAGTTCCGCATTGGAATAAGTTGCCAGAAAAGGTGGTGAAATCTAAATCAACCGCTTGCTCCAACGAGAACTACTACTTCTACTATATTTAAGACAATTTTGCAGAAATAGTCGTCAAGGGTAAATGAAATGGAAAGGGCGAGCTGATACAAATTTCTCTCAAAAGACATGATATTTTTTCTTTCTGGAGTTTAAAAATTCAATACAAACTTTTGAAAAGTGGGAATTTTTTATCATAAAAATAAACTAACATTTTAAACCTGAAATTAAATGAATCATAATTTAAATTCCAAAACGATTAATGAAAAAGTAATTTAAAAAAAATAAATATCCTATTTAGAATTTTTTTCTGAATTATAAAAAATTTGAAATATAACATTTTTCTAATACTAATCATTGTACTAAACAAGATGGTTTCTTTAAAAAAATATATATAAATTTTGAGAGTGACCATTTAGAATATCTGGTCAGATTATCGCAAAACTAGCTCAGTTAGTTTTATAGATTGTGAGAGAGTAAAATTTTATGGTCAGCTATTTTATTTTGATTGTTCAAAAACACTGACCAATCAGATAATTGAGGCTATTAGACTTGAAAAAAAAATTTTGAAAGAAAAATCAATACATAAACAAAAAAGCATATTTTCGGCATTTCGTATTTCAACCAATTTTCGGATACCGGGATCATAACACACAAATTAAAAACAAAAACACAAACTTTGAATAAATAAAATAAAATTGATTAATTTTTTTTAAAGATTTTTTTGCCAAAAATTATTTAATTTTTATCTAAAGATAATCAAAAATTAAAAATGTAAAATTTGCTTATGCTTTAACAATGGCTATTTGATAATCAAATGAATATGAAACGATTCATTACAATCTAACAACAACAACAAAAAAGAATTTTAGTTTCTTTTTGTCCAAAAAATAGGATGAACCGAATTTCAGGACAAATCTCTTGATTTAAAATTATAGAAAACAAGAAATTTTAATCTATATAAAAAAATCGAAAAAAATTCACAAATGAGTTAAATTTATTTTTGATAGATGATAAATTCACCAATTGAGTCTGTCAATAGTAGCATGCCTGGTTAACTTGAAATAATCATTTACCAAGTTCGCGAACTAGTTGATCTCATTGTCCTAAATTTAACATTTGTTAAGAATTTCTTAAGTGCTTGGATATTGATTAAGTCTTTGGATAAAAAAATATTGCTTTACTTATTTTTACTAATTAAAGGCTTTACATATTTAAATTTATTTTATATAGAAAAAAAAATTTGAAAAAAATCTAAAATGACGCATAAAATAAACACTTTCACAATGATTCAGGAGGACCGGTTCGAACCATGCAAAGTATGTGGTGAACCATCAAGTGGATGGCATTGTGGAGCTGTTACTTGCGAGGCTTGTAAGGTAAAAAATTGTTTAAATCAAGTGTAAATCGTAAATAATCAAATTTAATAGTTTAATTATGACAGAAATTTTTTCTGCGGAGTATCAATGGAGAAGATGCCAAATACAAATGCATAAGAAACAAAGATTGTGTTATTGTAAGAACAACTAGAACCCAATGCCAATATTGTAGATTTCAAAAATGCAAAGAAGTCGGCATGACGATAAATGGTAATTTAAAAGAAAGGAAAATAAATTTTTTTTTGTTTAATTTGCCTTTTATCAAAGATAATACAAATAGTCCGACAGTAGCAGAAATATTCAAAGGATTTCCATGCTATGTATGTAAAGCGCCTTCTTCTGGAATTCATTTTGGAGCCATAACATGTGAAGGCTGCAAAGTAAAAATTTTGGAAAAAAACAAAAAAAATTTTTTTATCGTTTATATTTGAAAAAAAAAGGGTTTTTTTAGAAGAAGTATTAAAGAAAGGGCTCCTGAGCGATATAGATGTTTGGAAAATGGAAATTGCGAAATAAGTGCTGCTACAAGAAACATGTGTAGATATTGCAGATTTCAAAAATGTGTAGCAGTTGGAATGTCAGCAAAAAGTAGAGTTTAAGATTGAAAAAAAAAAAAAAAAAATTAAAGTTAAATTTTAAGACAGCAGAATAGGACGTCAGTCCAATTTATTCAAGCACAATATTCTCGAATGGCAAAGTAGAGGAGTAAGACCAAATGCAGACTATTTGGCCACACAACGTAAAATAAAAAGAGTAAAAAGTGAAAATGGAGCAAGCACAAGTTTATCTGATTACGAATTGACAAACATGAACTATCAGACATCAAATGTAAATCATGCAAATGGTACACAGCAAATAATAAATGTAAATCAATACACAAATCAAACCTACATCATAAACAACATAAATGGTGACAATTTAAAACTTGGAGATACGTCAAGCTTTAACAATTTAAATTTAAATTACAATGGATATTATGGTTGGCCAAGTACAGCTAGTGCAAGTTCGAATCAATTTGGACAAAATGAAATTTTGTCTTCAGAAATGTCAACATCAAATGCGAATAATACTAATTTGTTTTATTCACAAAGTTTGCCACCATTGTCGACTTCAATTGAAGATTCACTAAGTGATACAATCAAAGATTTAATTAAAACAATATATAAATTTTATCATTTGAATTTGAATCCACTTATTTTGATAAACAAAGACTTTTTTGGCAAATCTTACCAAACATCACAATTAGCATTGACATACAATGGCTATCAACCAGCAAATTCGTTCAGTTTAACAAATGGTGACAATTATTACATGCATTTGAGTGAAGTATTAAAATATTTTTACAAGTATGCTGTTCATTTGGCTAACTTTTTGGGAAATATACCTGGTAATTTTTTTAAAATTAAAATAGTAAAGTGTTTGAATAAAATTTCGAAAAAATAAAAACAACAAAAATTTAGAATTTATTCAATTTGGTACTTCGGACAAAGAAGAACTAATCAAATGCTCAATTCATTCGGTTGTTATGTTGTCTCTTCAGCGAAAGTGTGACAATTACAATTATTTTAATTGTGACCAAACAAAATTGGATAATTATTTGAAAATTTTTCCAGTCTTTTATAAAACATCTCAATTCATGAAAACTATACATGAAAAATTTGAAAAATTCAAACTTGACGATAAAGAATATGCACTCTATTCAGCACTTTTAGTCATATCATCTGGTATAATTTGCTATATTTGTTGTATTTTTTAAATTTTAATAAATTTTTTTTTATTCAAATTTTAAGGAAGTAAATATTTAAAAGATTATAATACAATCACAGACACTAGAGACAAGATTGGAACTGCACTGCGCCAATACATGATTGGTATTAATTTTCTAATTTTTTTTTTCTCAAAAATAAAATTTTATTCTTGAAAATATAGCCAGACGCAATGAAGAAATCACTTGTGATGAAATATTGTTAATGCTTGTTTATTTTCGAAAATTCAACTCAATTATTCAAAAAGGAATAGCTCAGTCTTATTTCAAAATTCTCGAAGTAGACCCGAATGCTTTCAAAGATTCAACTTTTATTGAAAAAGTCTATTTGCCCAATTCCCAAGAACTTGAATTACTCAAATCAAATGAACTTTCGGTTATATCTGGTTAAACGATGGTTGTGGAAAAACTGATACCAAATTTCTTCCGAATTAAGAATATTATTTTTTTTTGTTCTGTGAAATTTTTTTTTCAAATCATGTTTATTTATGTCGGCGAGCTTTTTAAATTATATTTTTATAATTTTAGCTAATAAAAATAAAATCAATCTTAAAAAGAATGTTATTTTTTTTATTGAATTTAATTTTTATTCGATACCTCGAAATTCCTCATTTTTTAGTTAATAAAAATGATAAATGGTGAAAAGAAATTTTTTTTTTCTCATTTGATTTTGTCTAAACCAATAATTTTTTATTTTAACCAAAATTTACTAAATTAACTCTAAAAAAAGAAATTATTTTCGTCCAATAAAGTTTTAACAAAAATAAAAAATGTAAAAAATTATGCGTGATATTTTTAATTAAATGCCTTTTTTAGAATAGTTTTAGTAAATTTTTGACCAAGTTTTCGGATACTTGGGACTTTTCACTTTATTATGCTCTATTCAGTTTATTGGTTCATAGAATTAAACTAAAATTATTCTCCAAAAAGCTTAGATAAAAGTCAAAAGAACTAAATATTATCTATTTGTGAAAAATTGATTGTTTTCAAAATGATCAAGCCTTCTATAAAGTGCCTCCATTTTTAGCTTAATTTATATTACCTTCTCTATTGTTTACAGATTGAACCAATTCAATTTTAAAAATATTGTTAAACCGAGTAATTATTAAATAAACACTTCTTGTCCAAAAAAGAGGTGAACTCAATTTCAGGACAGATATTATGATCGGAAATAAAAAAATATTAAAAATACATTTAAAAAAAAAAAATAAATGATTTTTTTTCTCAGATTTTGTTTTGTTCCGAACTAGACAGTTATCTGTTTAAAATGGCTGTTGTAAAAATGAGCCGAGTCATCTAAAAAATAATTTATTTAATTCAAATTATTTATTTAATTTTTTAAAGATAAAATGTCTGATGGAAACGCTACATTGTTGAGTTTTACAGGCGAGAAATTTGAGCCATGCAAAGTTTGCGGCGAGCCGTCCAGTGGATGGCACTGCGGAGCTGTCACTTGTGAAGCTTGCAAAGTAAAATTCTCTATTTTTCGTCAATATTTTGCATACAGTTTTATTTTTTCAAGAAATTTTTTCTCAGAAGCATAAATGGAGAAGATGCAAAGTACAAGTGCATTCGAAATCAGGACTGTGTAATAGTCAGAACAACACGGACACAGTGTCAATTTTGTCGCTTTCAAAAATGCAAAGAAGTCGGCATGACCAATAGTGGTAATAAATGAATGCAGAATTTATGTAAATTAATTTAATAATACTGAAATTAAATTTTTAGAAAATACTAATAATCCTCCAGTTGCTGAAATATTCAAGCGTTTTCCATGTGCTGTTTGCAAAGCGCCTTCTTCTGGTATTCATTTTGGAGCTATAACATGCGAAGGCTGCAAAGTAGATGCTTTTACTTTTTATAATTGGTCATCAACATTTTGAAATTTTAGGGCTTTTTTCGAAGGAGCATAAAAGAAAGGGCTCCCGAAAGATATCGCTGCATGGAAAACGGAATGTGTGAGATTAGTGCAGCCACTCGAAATATGTGCAGATATTGTAGATTTCAAAAATGCTTAAAAGCTAAAATGTCCGCCCAGAGTAAATATGAATTTTTTTTCAAATCTATTCAAAATTAAGTTTTAGCTAATGTAAACCGTCCTCATTAGATTAATATTCAATTTTAAATCTGCTTGTGTAAAAACTCTATGAAATAAGGCTATCAGAGGGTCTTGTTAAGAAATTTTCAAATTAACCATGGTTCTATGCATACATATGTGAACAAAAAGCTTTATTTGATTATGATGAGTTAATCTATAAGTTGAATTTTTTTAAAATAAAAATTTATTAAAATTAATCTAAAAAAGCACTAAACTAAAATTTTTCTATCTTTCCTTTGCTTTCTAAACACTTGGAAAAATTGGATGGATTTTGATGGAAAAATCTCAAGATGAGATTAACTTGGTAAAATTCTAGACCACTCGATTAATAGATAAAGAGCTTGACACAAACTGTTCTAGCATTTTCAAACTTGATTTGATTCTGTTATCAACTTGGAACAATTTAAAGTGTTTAAAAATTAGATTTTCCTGCAAAAATTTAAGGCTAAAAAAATATCGTGTTAATTTTTAATCACTTTAATTTCTGATTCTATCACTGATTTTATTTTTACAAGTAGAATTTTGGAAATTCTAATTTTAATTAAGATTAAAGATTAATACAAGAATTCTGATTTTTATCAATTTCTAAAAAAATCAATAAAAACATAACAAAGTTCAATTATTTTGTATTACATTCCAAGCTTTGGCATTTTTTCCTTACATGGTTTCGGCTTTTGACCTAAAACTGAATCAAAAAGTTTTTCTGGAATAACAGCTAGTCTTTTTTTTAGAAGTAATGATATTATCTTCAATTTTTTCTGAAAAAAAATTAATAGCCAAAAAAAACTCTAAACTTTAAAAAAAAAATTTTAACAAGGATTTTAAGGAATTGAATCTTGTTTTTTCTTTCTATTTTTGCTCTATAACTTACCATTTATTTATTTGGCTGTTCCCAATTCAATGGACCATGGTTAAATTAAATCAGAGCTTTGATTGATAATAAAGTTAATAAAGAACAGATGAATCTAAATACAAGGCTCGGAGACAAAGGCTAAAGTCTATAAAACAAAATCTTTTTGAAGAACAAAGTTTCATCTAATTTGTCTGAACATTAGATATTTAAAATTTGAATTTTTTTTTAAATAGAACAGCCGCGCTTTTTTATGTTAAAAGCCAACTAAGGTCTAATTAGTTTCTTTTAATATTCAGAATTAAGTAGCTAAAAAAAAGGGGTAATCTAGTAATAATTTAATTTAACCAATTTAAATTCCAGTAGAACTTTAGAGTGGAATGAAGCTTAAAATGGACGAAATGCTTAAGTTATACTAAAATTTATTTTCTAAATTAAGAAGTCAATGATTTGTTTTATTTTAAAATAAATTGAGAATCAAAATTTAAAAATTTAAATTAATTCTATGCCATAAGACGAAAACTGACTTGAATTTTGGAACAAAAAATATAAAAAAAGTGAAAATTTAAAACATTCTTTTTTGTTTTGATCTAAAATTCGTATTCAAAAATTTTTCATAACAATTTTAAATCAAAAAGAAAAAGTTATTTCAATCAAAATTTTTTTTTTAGTTAATAGAATATTCTTAAATAAAACTCTTCTTTTTAAGAATTGATTATTAAGCCAAGTGTATCTTTCAGTCTATTGTAATTTTATGATGTTAATTTTATAATTTCTCATTTTAAGCAACTCAATTTTAGGTGGTTTATTTTTCTTTGAATATCATAAACATTTAATCATATTATACTTATAAATTCAATAATCGACTAATCAGTAGAGTTTAAGATTGAAAAAAAAAAAAAAATAATTAAAGTTAAATTTTAAGACAGCAGAATAGGACGTCAGTCCAATTTATTCAAGCACAATATTCTCGAATGGCAAA